>MSJI02000724.1:75545-91897 GCA_001931905.2 Cladosporium sp. IMV 00045 | reverse complement strand
CGTGCGCCGAGATGCCCACACGGTGCATGTTCGCGTGCCGGAAAGCCCACTCGAGCACCCACACGATGGCCTCGGAGCCGTAGCCCTGGCCCTGGTAGGGTGAGGAGACGTTGACGCCGATGTTGGTGTTGCGGTGGTGCGCTTTGAGGGTCTCCGTGGCTGTTAGTGAGATGGTGCCGATGGGGATGGGGGAGGCTGGTGCCGATGATGGTCCTGTGGCGGTGGTGCTGGTGGTGGTGGTGGTTTCGGGCGACGACGGCGCGGGCAGGCAGACGATGCAGCCGAGAAGGCTGGCTTGGAGGCCTTCGCGGTGCTTTTGAGCGCCGAGCTTGCCTTGTGGCACGGGCAGGAGGAAGGTGGCTTGTTGGTAGCTTTCTGAGCTGTCGCGGTTGAGGGATTGGAGGAAGGGCTCGTCGGTGTCTTCGACGGGGCGGTAGATGAGGCGCTGCGAGCGCCAGATGTTGCGTTTGGCCATGGTTGGGTTGTCTTTCTGTTTTAGAAGTAAGTGGTAGAGTGGTGGTGGTGGGGGTGAAGTTTTGGTTATGTTGATGCCTTGGCTTGAGGCGAGATCAGTCTACAGATATGATGGGACATCTCAAATGGCGCGATTTTTCGGCTTTGATAGGAAACGGATCCTTCAATAGATACCGAGCTCTTGCAAGCGAGCCCATGTTCAGGAGTCCTGATACGGCGGCCGGCGAGTCATCTCGTGACTCACGAGCAGTTCAGCTCATTCGAGCCACCGAAGATTCAATGGAGCAGGCTGGGGTTGCAACCTCGCGTTGTACGCAAAAAGACGCCGAAGGATTTGACGTGAAAGTGAAAGAAGACGACAACAAACTCTCGCCACCAAAAGCCATTGCGGAGAAGCGAAGCTTGGTCGCACTTCATCCACGGCTTCACAACATCACACGTCGCACCTCAACGGCCATCACGATCGACAAGGCAGAACTTGGGACATGCGCAGTCCATGCACGCCAACATCATCCCCGCAGCTTGGAACACAATGTCATTGATTTTGCTGAAGGCTCGCCGGGCCGGCAATGCGATACTATGCCTTTGAGGTAGTCGATGAGCGAGAGCGAAGCAAACAACCGAGGTCACCAGGCTAAAATGCCAGGGAGTGGAGCTGCGGATCAAGTCTCGATCCATCGTGTCAGCCACGGCATGTTAAAATGCCTCGTCCTGGTAGGGATGTTTAGATTTACGGAAATGCGACCTCCCCTCTAGTCGCCCATGGCCAAGCCGGTGCATATCCAAGATTCCTCACGCTTCACCGCGGCTCGCCAGTGCAACTTGCCTCACTCACACCCCCGCACATAGCTGCAGGCCAGGCACCAGGTACGGTAAGTGCGTCTGCAAACTCGGCCACTGCATCCGCTGTCTTGGATCACGGCATTTTCCTCTTGTGCCAGATGTGACGGTACACAAGATTGCTCTAGCATGAACCGACGAAAAAGCCAACTTGTTCAGGGTAAAGAGTGTATTGACTTGAAAGTCATTTCTCCATGATTGCTAAGACCGGGGAATCCTGGGGCTTGTGGAGAAACAACACCAGGGCAAGATCTGAAGTGATATTACACCACGGCCGACCTCCGATGATGATGATGAGGGGAGAATCACGATGTCCTGCAACCAAGGAAATACACGCAATAATGCGCAGTCTCGCCAGCAGTTCTTCTGCTCCACCAGCCTTTGGACACGGGTCTGCCACTGACTGCCGCCCTTGCTGTGCTTGCGCCAATGCTCCTTTCTCCAGGCTAGTGACCTGGGTCTTACATCGTGAACGACGCAGCTCTTTCCCCATCTGGCATCGTGGGAATCACTTTCTTCCTCGAATCTATGCCCAGCAACACTAAGGGTAAGTGCGGGGACCGGCACCTGCAGGCGACATGCATGTTTGGAGCTCAGAGCTCGCTTGATCGATTAATTTCTGCCAGCTACCTCATCGATGGATCATCATACAATTTTGGAGCAGTACAAATAAGCTGCATTCCGCCTGTGCAGAGCATTGCAGCCCACGCTTTTGTCTTACCTGCACATCTTGCCTCACTGGAGGTTTATCATCCCGGCGGCTGTATCTTCAGCACCTCTTACTTAGCAGCTTCCTCTGCAAAGCCGTTGACGATCGGTCGTCTTCGTCAACATGGGCCTCCTACGCTCGACCGCCTTACTGGCAGCTCTGCCACTTGCCCTCGCTCAGAATGGAACGAACTCTAGTCAACCCGTCTTCAACAACCCTGGCGCGGTCTCTGGCCAAACATCTCCCCCAAAGTACCCTTCTCCATGGGGTGAAGGTCTGGGTGATTGGGATGCTGCCTATGCTCAAGCCCGGGAATTCGTATCACAGCTCACCCTGCTGGAGAAAGTCAACTTGACCACTGGTGTTGGTTGGGAAGGCGAGAAATGTGTCGGCAACACTGGCGCCATCCCAAGACTTGGATTCCAGGCACTTTGCCTGCAAGACTCACCGTTGGGCGTTCGATTCGCCGACTTCGTTTCTGCGTTCCCTGCTGGTATCACCGTCGGTGCAACGTGGGACCGAGAGCTCTTCTACCTCCGTGGCCACGACATGGGTGTCGAGCATCGTCAGAAAGGCATTGATGTCCAGCTCGGCCCTGCCATTGGACCTCTGGGAAGACACGCTGCCGGTGGCCGCAACTGGGAAGGTTTCTCGCCTGACCCTGTCCTTTCTGGCATTGGCGTGTACGAGACAGTAAAGGGAATTCAAGATGCGGGTGTCATTGCTTGCACCAAGCACTACATCGGCAACGAACAAGAACACTTCCGTCAAGGTGGCCCTAATATCAGCGATTCTATTTCGGCCAACATTGACGATGCTACCCTGGTGAGTCGAGTTTACCTTCAATCCCAAGAAGTTCGCTGACAATGTGTAGCATGAGCTCTACGCCTGGCCGTTCGCCGACGCTGTCCGCGCGGGTACTGGTTCGATCATGGTAAGACAGTCGCCGCCTTTTCTCGTACTCTCATATGCTAAGCGATTCTAGTGCGCCTACAATCAAATCAACAACAGCTACGCTTGCCAGAACTCTTACCTGCAAAATTATGTCCTCAAGAACCAGCTGGGTTTCCAGGGCTTCATCGTGAGTGACTGGGCTGCTCAGCACTCCGGTGTCTCTAGTGCTTTGGCTGGTCTTGATCTGACCATGCCTGGTGACGTGGCATTTGACAGTACCACATCGTACTGGGTGAGTTACGAATGTGATGCTCAAATTAGAGTCGCCCGAGCTAACCTTATGTCAGGGCCCCAACCTGACCGTCGCTGTGCTCAACGGCACCGTCCCACAGTGGCGCCTGGACGACATGGCAGTTCGCGTGGTTGCAGCATGGTACTACGTCGACCGACCCACCAACCGACTCGAAGATGGCCCGAACTTCTCTTCTTGGTCTCAAGACACATTCGGCTTCCAGCACGCATACGCTGAGGAGGCCTACACCCGCATCAACGACCATGTTGACGTTCGCAACGACCACGTACAAGCCATCCGAAAGGTTGCTACTGATGGCACCGTCTTACTCAAGAACAATGGCGCTCTTCCCCTCACTGGCCACGAAAAGCTCACCACTGTCTTCGGCGCTGACGCAAGCGAGAACCCATGGGGTCCAAATGGTTGCAATGACCGTGGCTGCAATAACGGAACATATGCAATGGGTTGGGGCAGTGGCACTGGTAAGTTCTGGACAATCCTGTTATCGCCTCGGGCGAAACGAGCATTAACACTTTCAAAGCCAACTTCCCGTATCTTGTCACGCCCCTTGAGGCTATCAAGTTTGAGGTTCTGAAGAACGGCGGCTCTATCGAGAGCGTCATCGACAACTGGGCTTACACTCAACAAGCTGCCCTCGCTCACCGCGTCTCCCAAGTTGGCGGTGCCTGTATTGTCTTTGCCAACTCCGGTGCTGGCGAGGAATACATCACATTCGATGGCAATATGGGTGACAGGAACAACCTGACCCTTTGGGGCGATGGAGATGAGCTCATCAGAAACGTTGCGTCAGAGTGCAACAACACCATTGTTGTCATGCACACTGTCGGTGCGGTTTTGGTTGAGCCCTGGTACGAGCACGAGAACATCACTGCCGTCATCTGGGCAGGTCTTCCTGGTCAGGAGTCCGGCAACGCCATCACCGATATTCTCTACGGCAAGGTCAATCCAGGTGGAAAGTCTCCCTTCACCTGGGGCTTGACTCGCGACTCTTACGGTCCCTCCGACATTATCTACGAGCCAAACAACGGCGAAGGTCCTCCCCAAGACAACTTCGTTGAGGGTATCTTCATTGACTACCGCTACTTCGATCGTTTCAATGAGACTCCCGTCTACGAGTTCGGCTTCGGTCTTTCTTACACCAGCTTCTCTTACTCCAACCTGCAAATCACTGCACAGGAGGCCGCGCCATACACTCCCACCACCGGCGAGACCGAGCCTGCGCCTATTCTTGGTACTATCAGCAACCGAACCGCCGACTACCTTTGCCCAGAGGGCTTCGAATTCGTCTTTGCTTATATATACCCTTGCCTCAACAGCACCGATCTCAGGACAGCAAGCAACGACCCTCACTATGGTTCTAACCACACCTTCCCTCAGGGCGGCTACGATGGCAGCGCGCAGCCTCGTGTGCCTGCCGGCTCTGACAGCAGCCTTGGTGGCAACCCTGGCCTCTACGAGGTTCTTTTCACCGTTTCTGTGGATATCACCAACGATGGCGAAGTTGCAGGTGACGAGGTTGCTCAACTTTATGTCAGCCTCGGTGGCCCCAACGACGCTGTTCGCGTCCTCAGGAACTTTGACCGCAAGGGCATTGAGGTTGGCGCGACTGAGACGTTCGAGTTCGACCTCACCTACAGAGATCTCGCTAACTGGGACACTGTTTCCCAGGATTGGTAAGTCGTCCTTTCATTCGCCATTCCTCAAAAACTTTTGCTGACAACGTGCAGGGTTATCTCAGACTACCCCAAGACCGCCTATGTCGGTAGCTCGAGCCGCAACCTTCCACTGAGCGGTGTGCTGAACCTTGCGGGCTCGCCAGAGAGTTACCCGCCTCCGAGCAAGCGTTACGCAAGAGCATAAGTTAGGATGTATAAGTAACGGGATTCGGCTCGACCGAGTACGCTCTTTGGTAGTGCATAGACGTAACTGTGAGAGATGAACGCTTCGAAAGGATCAATTAGATACTGGAAGAAGCTACATCATAATGAAACCCCATTGAGGAACAAGAAGAAAGACGAGAGACTTCACCCCCTCTTCACATCCCCATAAGCCGGCGGCGCATCCACGAGCTCCCCTTCCGCCTTCCTCACCGTAGCCTGCACCATCTCCCTCTCACTCTTCCCTCCCCTCTGCCCCGCTTTTCGACCATTCCCACCCCGAGCCCCACCACTAGCACCAGCACGCCTGCCCCCCTCCCCACCCCCATCAGGCACATCCCTCAACAACCTCTCCAACCTCATCTCGACATCCTTCTTAAACGCCCGAAACGCCTCAGGCACATCTCTGCCATCGGCTTCCGGTTCAATCTTAACCTTAATAGCACCCTTGTCGTCTATGGCCACGAGCGTGGCGACCAGGCGCGTTCCGTCGTCCGGTTCGGGAGTTGGTGTGAGGGCGGCGAGACAACGCCAGCCGGGCTTGCTGGAAGAGGAACCGCCTGTTGATGGGGAGGGTGAGGATGTCGGGCTGGGGAGGACGTGTTGGCGGCGCGAGAAGAGGAGTTTGAAGGTGTGCGTTTCGAGGTTGAGAGTGCCGTTCGAGGTCATGAGGGAAATGAGGCCGACTGTGTTTTGGTTTGGTTAGAATGGGATCGTTTAGTTTCGATATTTTCTTTTTGGTTCTCTCTTTCTTTCTTTCTCTTTTTTTCCCCCCCCGGCTGGGGGGTAGGAATGTTGCAAGGTGGGCTTACAAATGAATTGCTCACGATCTCCCTCGCTGTTGAAGGCTTTGACGCCTTTCTCCGCAAACTCATGTTGCTCGTTGTGTCCATATTGGCTGAAGATTGGGAGCGCTCGCGAGATGGGATGGTACAGAGCCGGTCGCGAGTTTTCGTTGCCCATGATTATGGTGATGAACCGTTGTGTTTGATTAGAGAACCCAAATTTCAAGTGAGTCTGAATGAGAGGTGACTATCCTGGCAGGATCGTGGCGACGACATGCCTATTTATCTAACGCCTCTGTCATCGCGAGACTACTGGCGAATGTGCACTAGGAAGTACTGTTCGCTCAGCTGTTCGGTCTTGACCGTTGGTGGTGGGGCTGTGCCGAAGTGCTTGGTGAGCGTCGAAAGACACCTGTTCGGGCGTAGCGTGGGAAACGTTGCTTAAACTCTACCAACTCCTACCAATCGCAAGGACTTGTACCTTCGATGTCTCTGCAGGACGTGCTCAGCTGGAACGGTGGAAGGGTTCATCACTTTGTTGCTGCCTTGCCGAGCCACCATAGGGCTGGGATATGCTTGTGTCTGGTGATATTGAGATTGAGTTTTGATTGTGAACATGTTTTGCCGCTATCACTGCTAGGAGTATGGCCTTGCGAAGTGACGTCTGTGCCATCTTACTACGACTTGACTCTTGACACACATTGGATTGGTCCGATATGTCACTGCGTATGCTACAAGTTGAGCCTTCCTCCAAGCGAAATCCCTGGGAGTCCGCCAGCACTTCTCAGCATTGCCGCATTCCCCTCTCGGAAGATCTTGATCGACTCGTCCAATCCTCCATTCACGTTCACCGACTCACTCGGTTCCCCAAAAGGCATCTCATCAGGCTCACAAACCGTGCCTTCGTCTGGTAGGACACCCGACTGGAAGTATGTCCTGATGTTGTCGACGGTGCACAAAGAATAGACGCTGCCCGAAGTGTGGCCGGCCGAATTCTGCGTCAGAACCACAGAACCTGGGAAGCCTTTGCTCATTTTGAATGCATTCGCGAGCGGTGTCACGGGGTCCGCAGTGTTGCCTATCATGAGTATGGGGTGCGAGGTGTTGGCTTCGAATGGTGCGGTGAAGCGGTAGGCAGGGCGGACGGAGTAGTGGATGCAGTACATGCGGAACATGGCCCACATCGGTCCAATCTGTTGGTCAGGGGTCGTTAGGATATGTTGAAGTCTAGGTAAAGGGATGAAGTTTGATCTTACCGTCGGTGATAGTTTTGCTAAGCTTTTCCAGTACTCAGAATATTGCGACTTGGTCATCCAGCTTTGGTCATCTCCATCCGCGCAAGCGATTGCCATCGTGCTGTCTGGAGCCAGAACACCGGTGGCCACGTTGTATGGCGTGACAGAACTAGCGTTCCCTGAGCTCTCCGGAGAGGCTGGGCATTCAAGCTGGTGATATGGGCGAAGCAGCTCAGCAAAAAGTGTACCATCGCCTTGTTCAACACCCGCAAGAAGGTTTGCGATGATCGGGAACGAGACCATTGGGTTGTACAGACCCGCGAAGATAAGGTGCTTGGCGTCAGAATACGTGATGACTTCGGGGTTTGCGCCAATTACCGGCAATGGGTTGTGTAGCAGGCTGTCGGTGGCATTCTTCACTCTTGCCGCGACACTTTCCACCGTGGTGTTGCCAGTAGAATTGGCGAGTGAACATGCAGGGTAGCCAGCTCTAGCGCAGTGGCGGTAGAACTGTTGCATCTCCTTCTCGGTGTCTTGCAGGTTGTCGGTCCATCGCACTTTGCGGTAATCGTCACCGTCAACAAGTCCGTCTACGCGGAGACGGTGGATGCGATCCGGAAACATAGATGCAAAAGTCAATCCCAAATATGTCCCGTAGGATCCGCCGCTGTAAACTATCTTCTCTTCATCCGGGGTGTATTTGGTCCTCTGCTGGATGGATGTAATATCTACAGGATCGTTGGAATTGGCTAATGAGGAGCCGCCTGGTCGATGCATGGTAAGCAGACGTTTGGCTTCGGCTTCACGCCACTCGCCATGTCGCTCCACCAATTCAAGCATGTCTCTGGCTGTGTGGGCTGTTGTAACGTATGGTTTGATATCGTTACCATCCTCCAAGGGCAGAGAGCAAGATCCTGCTCGTGCTATCGCCATAGACCACAGCCTGCCGAAAGTCGCATCGGAAGCTCCAAGCACTCCCTCTTCCATGATACGAAGCTGCCATCCTTGATCGAGGGCTGAGTCCGTGAAGCAGTGTACGTTTGGAGTCGAGAATCCCACGCCTCTGGGGTCGAAAGACAGGATGTCGAAGTATTTGCCGTTCGGATCATCGATGTCCTTTGAATCTACGCTGCGGCGAAGCATTTCCCAAGCGCCAACGGCATATTCAATGCCGCTGCCGCCAGGACCACCCGGGTTGACTATTAATGCACCAGCATAGCGAGGGTCGGTGACCGGGACGGCTGCCGGTTTCCTGACCACCGCCAACGACAGCGTCTTGTTGGTGGTACCGTTCCAATAGTCCAAAGGTAGTTCCAGTCTTGCGCATTGGAAAACTCCCAGGTCTGAGTAGCAGGGTGAGTACTCAAGATTGGCGTGGACAGGAGAAGTGAACCAGTTGAAACCGGCCGAGTCTGATGTATCTGATGCAGAGAACCAGAAGTCCTTGAGCTGGAAAGTACTAGTGAGCCAAATGAGAGAGACACCGCAAAGGACAGTGATGGTCCATCTCAAAGGAGATCTTTCGCTGGCGATCTGGTGAGAGTGACGATTTGAAGACACTGGTCTCAGCGTCGAATTCTTTTCCATCATGAAGGGAATGACTGCAAGATCGCAGCCGATGATTCCGCAAGATGTTCCAGCTGCAATAATTGTGGTTTCAAAAGTACTGATAGATGCTGATAACGCAGGCGAGGATGAATACAAGCAACGTCGCTATGCCTTGCTGCTCGAATTGAATGCCGCTCTATGGCCTAGGGATTGCCGACATTACCTGGGGTTGAGAATTCACCTAGGTAAAGAAGGATGATAAAGATTCGTGCAAGGTTCTGAACACATGGTGGATGGGCTGAACAGTATGTGATAGCAAGAGATAGGCAGAGTAGTGCTTCGCCTAGCCACACCGATACCGCTCACATTTCACGTGGAAGGAGCCCAAATCCGGCTGCGCCTCCTGCAGCCTAGTAGATCATATGGACCTCCGTGCATTCGACGCATACAATGCTGTGCTATACTTGCAAGATAAGAATGGAACATCGCAGATAACGTGTACGTCTACATTGTGAGTTCACTTCAAGCAAGGCGTGAGAGACATCAGCGACGGGGTCGAGATGTTCATGCCTCAGGCAGCATAGGTCTCCGCATAATCACATGCTGAGCAAGCAAGCAAGCACCCTGGCGCACGCGTCAGTTTGCGACAGACAGCAGGCGCATAGCAGGTACATCACTTCGCGCTTGACCCAACCACGATCTCCATACGACATTGCAGATGGCTGCAGAAGATACGTGATGAACAGAAGTTTCTCTGGCCACGCGAGAAACACCACTCCTTCCAGACCACACGGATAACGACGCGCCGGCGCATAGCTACTCCGAGCACCACCAAACATGGCCTCCACCACTATCGCTGAAGAATACCGCTCTTTGAGCCGGCAGCCACCCACCGACCCTGACATTCAGGCCACCCTCTCCGACTTCTTGACCTATACCGAACACTTTCCTTCACATGTCACACGCGCGTTGGCCCTGATCGAGCAACAGGCTGGCAAAGCCGAGCGCAAGATTGCCCACATCCACAGAGACACTACATCATATGCACTGCTGCCCACTTTGGCAGCGGATTCCCGCCCCGATCCTGTTGAGTTGAGAAAGAACATCAGCTATGCGCTGGAAGAAGCAGAAAGAGCATGTCGCATGCGCGTGGAAGAGGCAGTGAGGTTGGAGGATATGGCCAAAAGGGAGGCTGATCGACTTGACACAGTGGTGAGGAAACTAAAGGAACAACCCATGCCACCTTCCCGAGATCCTACTCCGGCGGCTGAAGAGCAGCGAGCACTCACATCGCCAAATCTCAAGCGCGAGAGCAGACTTGGAGTTCGAAGTGACGAGATCAAGGTTGCCGAGAAGCCTCACAAAAGATTCTTGACCGACAAGGCTGCGAGCAAACTCAGAGGTAGGAAGATCATGGTCCCGGGGGAAGTGCTGCCTCCGCCCGATCCCAATGCACCGGTTGAGAGCATAAGTGATTGGACGTCGCCACGCGTTTCGCCTCCGGTGGAAGAGCCACCCTCGAGAGCGCTGAAGCCCACTACCCCGCAACCTCGCGCGCGAACGCCTAAGCCGCAGAAGCAGGAGAAAGATAAAGATAAGGAGAAAGAGAAGGAAAAGGTCGAGAAGAGCCCAAGAACACCGAAGAATAGAGGGCCACGTCAGCCAGGACAGCCCGGAACTAATGCACATTCCGCACTTGCAGGAATCAGCACCTCAAATGCTCTGCTCGCTCTCAAACCACCACCAGATGACGCTGTCAAGGGCAGCAAATGGATGCCGTGGATGCGGTTGACAGAGTGGGAAATGGCCAAACTACGGAAGAGGATGAAGAAGAATGCCATCTGGGTGCCGTCGCTGACCATGGTCCGACGCGAGCTTAAGAATCTTGGCCGAGGAGCCGGATATCGCGATGCTGCCAAAGCGGATGCGGAAGCTGGAGGAGAACCGTTCGTCGATGAACCAGGCGATACGGATCCTACGAAAGTCGAAGTCTCCGGCGATGAGGCCGCGACCATCACTGCAATGCTCGGGAACGCAATTTACACCGATCAGGACGAAGACGCGGATGCAGAGCTCATCAATCGCGGCATGAGACTGAACGAGGCGAAGAAGCTCAAACGCGCAAGGATGCTGGAAGAGCAGAAAGAGGCCGCCGCGCAACTGGCACGCGAGCAAGGCACCGAGATGCCCGATTTCGACATCAAAACACCCGGCGACGGGAAGAAGCGAAAGCGCGAAAGCACACCAGCCGGAGGAGCCGCTCTCGAAGCACCCCTCGACTCCCCCGACCAACTCTCCAAAGCCGCACCACCACCCAAGAAACTCAAAATCGCTCTCCCACCCACCCAAACATCCACCAGCACCGGCTCCAAAGTCCCCCTCGCGCCAGCAGGCGTGAGCGCCTCGCCCAAAGCATCCTCATCCGCCGCCCGCCGCGCCGCCACGCCCCCTGTCTCCAAGCGCCCCAGCCTCATCCTCAAAGCCAGCAAAGCCGTGAGCGAAGAACCACCCAACCGCCGCACCAGCCTCCGCCGCGGCAGCAACGGCAGCGTGCCCCTCCCCGACGAAGAGCAATCCAGCAACACCAAAGCGCCCTCCCGCCGAAGTAAACGCCCCGCCCCCGGCGTCATCACCAACGGCGACGCCGAAAGCGCCAAAGTCGGCGTCTCCAAGCGCAAATCCGCGCCCAAAAAGAAAGCTTCCAGCGCGAAACCCCAAACCCCCACCACAGCAAGCATGCCCCCTGCCCTGCAGGAAGAAGAACCAGAGTTGGAACCCGACCCCCTCGAGCCCCGCTACTGCCTCTGCGGCGACGTCAGCTGGGGCACCATGATCGCGTGCGACAACGAGGACAACTGCGAGAAAGAGTGGTTTCACCTCTCTTGCGTGGGGTTGGAGGATCTTCCGCCACGCAGGACGAAGTGGTATTGTCCCGATTGTAGGAGGAAGTTGAAATTGGGGGTGGCGACGAATGGGTTGGTGGGGAGGATGGTTAATGCTACGGGGGCGGGGGCGGCGAGGTGAAGGAATGAGGTTGCTTTTGGAGGGGGAGGGTGGTTCGTGGTGAATGATACCTTTTTGCTTGAGTTTTGGGTTTGGGTCTGTTTTTTTCTTTCTTTTTTTTTTTTTTTTTTTTTGTTTGTATGGAAGCCGGAAGACTGGCTGTGGATCGATGTGATAAGTGAAGAAAGGCAAATGAAAGATTTCCGGTCTGTTCCTCTCAGGGCTTGTTGACTTCCTCTTCATCGGTGACTTGATTCAAGAGGTACATTTAAGCGTTATCGACGCTTCTTCTCCCGTAGGAGAGAGAAAACAAAAGATAGTAAATGGAGATAGTTTGTTCGAACATATTTCCAATTGTCATTCATCTATGCCTAACAAACCCCAATCTAAAAACACACCAAACTCAAGCGTAGAAAAAGCCGGAAACATACTGCTACAGTAAGAACGTTGCTCGCTGTTTGCCGCATCTCTCACTCCATCCCAAACAGTAGCAAGTCAAAAGATTGATATTCGTTATACAGCGGCGTCGGCAGGTCCGCATCGTGAAGGCTGTTTCAGAGAAATCCCGGACCAAACCGCCAAAGACCTGAATCGAGAGTCGTATGTCGTTAAGAAGAAAGAGCAAGGAAGAAAAACTGAAGAACGGGAAAAACTCCTGAAAGCAGCCCCAGCCATAAAACTCCTGTCCCCATTAAAGCCAAATTTTTCGTAATAGAACACATCCAGTACAAGCAGAGCAAAGCAAAGCAAAGTGATTCAGTTTCAAAGCTGATCGATCCATTCTTGCGCCCTATCGCGGACAGTTGAAGCAGAGAAACGCCGATAAGAATTCCATTCTGGGATGCGGCTGTGTTGTGTTGAAGCGGTGTCGTGTAGTCAGACAGACGTAGAGAAGGGGCATTGGGAACAATCCTGAAGGGCAGGGAGCGTTGACGAGCTTGTCAGTGGCCGAAAGAACCAGCTCTGGGAGCCGGAGTGCCGACGCCGACGCCGAGAGGGTGCGAGTTGCCCAGGTTGTGCATGCCCATGGTTACGTGGTTGCGTTGGTGGTAGGAGCCGATTGGCTGGAAACCCCTGTGTATTTGTTAGTGTCGTGTATTTTCTCGAAAATCCCTGGGTTTCTACACTTACTTGGCCAGATCGATTCCTTCGTCTTCGTCATCCTGTGCGGCGGAGCCCATGCCATAACCGTGCTGCTGGGGCTGGTGGTGAGGGTGTTGTTGACCCGCTGAGGATGACGGTGGCATCTGCTGTAAACTAGAGTGCCCGCCGTTCTGGTGCATACCGCCCATGCCGTTGGAGATGACGGGACTGGGCCGCAGCTGCGGAGGGGCAGCTAGCGGGTGAGAGTTTGACATGCCGTTCGGGTAGCTGACCGCGCCAGGAGCGGCGTGCATCTCTGCGACGCCGGAATCGGATGAGCCGGGCAACTTCTCTGCCTCCTTGGTGGCAGCGGCAAGAAGACTGAGGCCCTTGGAGCTGGAGGTGCCCGGGCGAGCGATGGTCGGACTTTCGGCGCCTGTGAAGCGACCCTGGCTCGTAGGGCGCGGTGGCGAAGAAGATGGAATGATGGGACTCTGGCGGCCAGTGGGCTTCTCGTCAATGGCTGACTTGGCGCCTCCGTTGGATGAGTTTGGCGATTTGATGCCCTCAGTCTCGCCGGCGGTGGCAACTTTCTCTTCTTCTTCGTCCTCAATCGGCTTCTTCTCGTCCTCGCCATCAACAGACTCAACCTTCGGTTTCAATGTCGGGAAGGGCGTCTTCAAGGGACTCATGTCGTAAGGCTTGAAAGGAGTGCTGCCGACAAGACCTTCCATCTTCCAGAATGGCGCGGGCGAAGAAAACTGGATGAAGTCGCTCGGCCTGCGCAGAGTGCTCGGCGGTGCGAAACGAGCAGTCGGGCGAAGAGGGAACGGCGTGTCCATTGGACCGATGCGACCTTCGTCGTTCACGTACAACGCAGGTGGCGAGCCGGCAGCGTTGGCAGCGGCAGTCAACCCGTTACGAGGCGTAGAGCGGAGGAAGTCCAGGTTGTACGCAGCTTCTTGACCTGCGGCGTCAACGGTAGAGTCGTTGATACCAAGGCCCATATTTGAGCCGTCCGCGTTCTTACGACGTGAGCCACGGTCCGGAGTAAATGCCTCATTCGATCTAGGGTAAGGCGGCTGGAAGTGCGGCAGAGGTGGCGTGGTCTCGTCATCCCTGCGTTTGACGCCGTTTGCGCTGCTCGGAGGGTTGCGAATAGGGTGAATGGGGCTGGAAGGAGAAGCTGCAGAGCTCTGAGTGCCACCAATGGGGATTTGAACGGCTGGCCTGCGGCAACCCTTCATGCCTTGCTGAACGAATGTGTCGAACTCGGTAGGCTCGATCATCCATTTCATGCCCTTTCCAGGTTCGTCAGTGCGACGCGCGATCTTGGTGAAGGCCTTGTTCAGACTCAGGTTGTGGCGGATGCTGTTCTGCCAGCCGCCAGTATTGAAACGGTAAAAGGCGTAGTTTGCCATGATCCACTTGTAGATGTTGTTGAGAGTCATCTGTTGTTCGTGGGTGGACAAGATGGCCATGCCAATAAGCTGAGCGTAAGAGTGCGGCGGCTTCAAGTCCTTAGCGGAGCTGGAAGAGTAGTCGATGCTTTCAGTGGACTCCATCGTGATACCACGGGCATAGTTGGCGGAGGGCGAAGACTTGGACATGGTGGCGGTGGTAGGGCGGAGAGGAGTACCGGGTGGGCCTGGAGCACCACTGTGAAGGTTTCCGGCGCGCTGCGAATGAGGGTGGGTTCGAGACTGCTGTTGTTGCTGTGTGTTGTATTGAGGCGGCTGGCGGTTCGCATCACCCAACTGTCCGCGGTGCTGAGGGTGTGCGTGAGGGCGAGAGCCATTCATTCTGGTATCGTCGTAGCCGTCGTCATCCTCCTCGGAAGACTTCTGCGCCTGGCGGATGATAGAGGCATCCCATACAGGGCCGTCACTGTCATCATTTGGCGTGGTAATGAAGGCCATCTGGGTACCAGCGATCTCAATCACACTGCCGTTCCTCAAGAAGGACTTGGCGCCACGCTTCAGCAAGTTGTTGTCGACACGCAGTCCGTTCCTGCCATTGACTACGATAAACCAGTTGCCCGAGGCACCATCGTAGGAGATGATCGCGTGCGACCTAGACACCTGGCGATCGGGTCCCAGGTCGATGTCCACAACGGTCTTGTGAGATGGTGTACCGGGTTGTCCGTTCGCATCCTCTACGGGTAGCCTCTCGTGTGCCTCTGGACGACCGATGTTGACTTCCACCTTCCTAATGATGAAAGCCCAATCGCGACCAGCGATCTTGCCATAACCCGGCACATTTTCCTGACCTTCCAGCAGGTCGTTCGCGAAGTCCTCGGTAGCATTGACCTGTCTGTCGGCAACTCTCAAGCTGGCAACAATCTCCAACTCACTCGGAAGGGCGGGCTCGGTCCCATCGTCGCTCACGTCGTGTGGCTCGGTGCCCTCGGTGTCCTCTCTGTCAAGAGTACGGGTGTCCTTGGTCTTGCGGCGGGTGTTACGACCGGCAGGCGCTGGAGCGTCGGTACCGCGAGCGCGCTTTCGAGAGACGCGGGAGGGCGTAGCAATGGCCTCTGGAGTGTCTGCGTCGGAAGCCTCGTGGACTTCGGCCGCTGGAGCACCGCGACGCGCGCGGGTCTTGCCCTTGCGACTTGACGGCGGCATGGTTGTCGTGGTTGTTTTGTGTGAGCAGGTGCGGTCGGTCTCGAGCGGTGGTGGATGCGGCGATGCTCCAAAGGTGAGGTATGAGCGCTAGCAGCGAGCGTGTAGGGTCACGATCTGAGGCAGAGCAGCATATAGCGGCAACGAGAAGAGCGACCGAGGCAAATATTTGTCGCGGGCAAATGAATATAGGCGGCGTGGAAGCACTAGAGAGACGGTGACCGTTGAAGCAAATACAGCAGCAGAGCCACGCGGGTGGACGAGTCTGTGCTTCTCGCTGGTCGCGTTTCGGGTTGCGGCGGTGAGGTGGCAGCAGTTGCCGGGAGCGAGAGGTGATTGCGTGTGTTGATTGATGGGGTGGATGGGGAAGTGTTTGCGCAGAGGGTGGATGTGTGTGAGTGTCAGAAGGTGAGGTTGTGGCAGACGATGACGGGTGGTCAGTCTCTGCGGCAGAGGGCAAGCACAGGGCTGGGCTGGGTAAACAACAGACGCAGCAGCGACAGAGCCGATCGGAGTTTGACGCGCCTCTCACGCCCGGAGGAAGCTGGGGGAGAGACTCTTCTTCCCTTGCGTGTGCCAAGCCCTGTCTGTTTAGAGTTTTCCAGAAAAAAAATTGATTGCCTGCGCAGAAAGTGTAAAAAAAGAAAAGAGCGAGGGACTGGCGAGATATGCGCGTGCGGTTGCTGATTATGTCTGCTACTGATTGGTTGAGCCTTTGTTGTGTGCATCGTGTGTTTATGGTACTCTAGCATGAGTGCACACTGTTGAAATCTCTTCGATGTGGCCAGCCCTCCCGCTGCTGGCTGCCATCTCCAAACAGTGAGAGCTCCCGGCGAGCCGTTACCCATGACGTGCAGTAAATAAAGACACCATCCACCAGACTTCGAGAGATCCACGACCTATGCGCTCATTCACTCCTCCTAACGGCCTGTGCTCTCCTCCTACTCCTCCTTCTCCTCCTTTCAACCCC
>MSJI02000724.1:59654-75525 GCA_001931905.2 Cladosporium sp. IMV 00045 | reverse complement strand
CGACCGATGTTGACTTCCACCTTCCTAATGATGAAAGCCCAATCGCGACCAGCGATCTTGCCATAACCCGGCACATTTTCCTGACCTTCCAGCAGGTCGTTCGCGAAGTCCTCGGTAGCATTGACCTGTCTGTCGGCAACTCTCAAGCTGGCAACAATCTCCAACTCACTCGGAAGCGCGGGCTCGGTTCCATCATCGCTCACGTCATGAGGCTCGGTGCCCTCGGTGTCCTCTCTGTCGAGAGTACGGGTGTCCTTGGTCTTGCGACGGGTGTTACGACCGGCAGGCGCTGGAGCGTCGGTACCGCGAGCACGCTTTCGAGAGACGCGAGAGGGCGTGGCAATGGCCTCTGGAGTGTCTGCGTCGGAAGCCTCGTGGACTTCGGCGGCCGGAGCACCGCGACGCGCGCGGGTCTTGCCCTTGCGACTTGACGGCGGCATGGTTGTTGTGATTGTTTTTATGTGAGCAGGTGCGGTCGGTCTCTAGCGGGGGTGGATGCGGTGATGCTCCAAAGGTGAGGTATGAGCGCTAGCAGCGAGCGTGTAGGGTCACGATCTGAGGCAGAGCAGCATATAGCGGTAACGAGAAGAGCGACCGAGGCAAATATTTGTCGCGGGCAAATGAATATAGGCGGCGTGGAAGCGCTAGAGAGATGGTAACCGTTGAAGCAAATACAGCAGCAGAGCCACGCGGGTGGACGAGTCTGTGCTTCTTGCTGGTCGCGTTTCGGGTTGCGGCGGTGAGGTGGCAGCAGTTGTCGGGAGCGAAGAGGTGATTGCGTGTGTTGACTGATGGGGCGGATGGGGAGGTGTTTGCGCAGAGGGTGGATGTGTGTGAGTGTCAGAAGGTGAGGTGGTGGCCGACGATGACGGGTTGTCAGTCTCTGCGGCGAGCACAGGGCTGGGCTGGGTAAACAACAGAAGCAGCAGCGACAGAGCCGATCGGAGTTTGACGCGCCTCTCACGCCCGGAGGAAGCTGGGGGAGACTCTTCTCCCCTTGCGTGTGCCAAGCCCTGTCTGTTTAGAGTTTTCCAGAAAAAAATTGCCTGCGCAGAAAGTGTAAAAAAAGAAAAGAGCGAGGGACTGGCGAGATATGCGCGTGCGGTTACTGATTATGTCTGCTACTGATAGACTAACCCGTGTCGTGTGTGTCTTGTGTTTATGGTACTCTAGTGGTATGCGTGCACACTGTTGAAATCCCTCGATGTGGCCAACCCTCCCGCTGCTGGCTGCCATCTCCAAACAGTGAGAGCTCCCGGCGAGCCGTTACCCATGACGTGCAGTAAATAAAGACACCACCCGCCAGACTTCGAGAGATCCACGACCTATGCGCTCATTCACTCCTCCTAACGGCCTGTGCTCT
The DNA here is from genome assembly GCA_001931905.2 of Cladosporium sp. IMV 00045. Classification (NCBI taxonomy): domain Eukaryota; kingdom Fungi; phylum Ascomycota; class Dothideomycetes; order Cladosporiales; family Cladosporiaceae; genus Cladosporium; species Cladosporium sp. IMV 00045. Next base: position 74,162 of record MSJI02000724.1, on the reverse strand, counting down.
CCTCCTACTCCTCCTTCTCCTCCTTTCAACCCCTGCCACGGCTACGCTCATCTCATCCGTCGCCGTTGCTAATCACGCAATCCCCCTATACATAGATCTGGCGTGGAGGGCTTGGTCCGTCGACTCGGCTCTCGGGAACCTATCAAATCTCCTGGCATCCACTTCATGCCGATATCGATTAGGTATCGATATCGATATATCCTCCAGCCGAGCACAAATTGGCCAGCGGGGTTGGTCAAGATATTTCAAACGTCAGTAAGAAACACCTGACGCTGTCTTGTGAATCAGCATCGACAGGCCTATTGTTCCAGCGTGAACTGCATGTACGTCAGCCTTCTCACTCAGGGGCATATCGGAAAAACGCCTTCCACTGCCATCCGCCCTTTACCGGCCGTTTTCCAATGTCTCGAAGAGACATGTCTTTGTTCACGCTTGTTCCACCAAGGTGGGCCAGAAAGGCCTCTGTAGGACCCTCATGTAAGACCACCACCTCGGCATGATCTCGCTACAACATCCTAGTGCCGATACTCTCCATACCTTTGATTGTTTCTTGGAGCACTGCCACGAATGTCCCCAACCCGGCTACACGACCATCGAAGATCTATTATCAGAGACGTCGACTGTCTTCTTGACAAGGAGTGTTGCCCTAACTCGGCATCTCGCTTCAGACATCGACGCCGCGGTAGTGGTACACAGATCAAATTCTGTGCACAAAAAAAGCAGTATACTGCCGCATACCTTTTCGCCTTGTATGTATGGACTCTTGAGGGACTGGCGAATCCCTCAAGGATTCTGGACACTTCATGCCAAACGATTCAATGTGCAGAGCAGTCCCCTGTTATGAATTGGTGCTTACATACTTGGGACTTGTACGACCTTGGCCAATGCTGCCGATAAAGTTCGACAGATTGATTCACAAAATCAAGTTCATAGTGCTTGAATCGACGACTGATATCCAGAATTCACCAGGCATTTCCAAACGCTGTGAACACCATTTTCCATAAAGATCCAAAGGAGCTTATCAATCTCACATGGACACTCGTGCCAACGCAAAGCGAACGTCAACAGACATTGTACCAGTCGAATGGTTTGCTACCTCGAGTCTGTTGACGCATGCGTTTGGCCGACGCAAGCACACGACTTCTCGCCAGAACATCGCCATGTGGACATGTTTGCTCAGCCGTCGCCAGTCTCTTCGCATAAGAGAGTACTAATTTTTCACTGCACTTCCAATCCTCCATGCTTGCAAACACTCTTTGATACTACGACGAGTAGCACTGAATCAATCTCTAGACAGACAGGTAGGAAACTAAACCATTGATGAGGACAGTCTCGCCGGGCACAATGAAGACTCTTCTGGCCTTCCGACTCGCGTGCATCCTCCTTGCCTTGCTTTTATCAGCTGCCAACGCTGAGGCACCCCGAATTATCAAGACCCATATCACCACAAAACAGATCACAATCGACAAACACCATGAGCCAAACCCAACTCTTCCAGGTTTCGGCCACATCAAAGCAAGATATGCGTCGCCGGGTCCAAGTACCAATGCCACTTATCCACTGAACGGTACAGCTTCCGCTGGCAACTGCTCAGATTGGCGTTTCCCGAATGGCACATATGGGCCAATTGCTTTGGGTACCGGCCATGCGTGTCGGAACAGCAGCAATTTGATCAGCAGTCACACCCACTCGGAAAGCTCAAGCTCTAAGTGTCATACGACTTCGTCGCTGGATTCGTCCCTTTCTCGGATCGCAGTCGATTCTGTTGGAGACGCTTCCAGCACAATCAGCTCGTCCGTCAGCGAAACATCCTCCTCGACACCCTCAGGCTCAGATGATCTCACGAGCCTTGCAATCGATGCCTCCCGTTCTCAAAGTACAGCAACTCCTGTTAATCCTCCCTCAAGCACATCCAGCTCATCTACTAGCAAACTTGTCTCCTCGACAAGCTCCAACTCTGAAAATACCACAAGCTCAGTGCTTGGTACTTCCACGAGTATTTCGATCCGGTCCTCTTCCTCTACTTCGAGCTCATCAACCAGCAAGCCCAAGTCCTGGGCAACCTCGAATTCGACCACGAGATCGTCGGTTGAGACAAACCTTCCTCCGAATCCAGCCACGAACGCTCGAGACACTGCCAGCGCATCTAAATCATCCGCCACACCATGGCACTCTTCTATTGGGGGATATGGCACTTGCGGCCGGAGTCGAAATATCAGCGACTCGAGCAGCAAGTCCCCATCCACAACGATGAACTTGAGCGCTGGCTCGTCGCACGACACCTCCATTTCTCAGAATGCAACTGTTTCTGTCCAGGACACTGCCAGCGCATTCAGCTCATCCGCCACACCTTGGCAAGCTCCTATTCAGCAAACCAGCACCGCCCTCGCAAGTCAGAGCATCAGCGAATCAGCCAGCAAACTCGTCTCTTCAACGACGAAACCAAGCACTGGCTCGTTGTACAATACTCCAACGTCTCAGCATGCAAGCATCTCCGGAAACACTACCAGTACATCCAGCACTTTGGGCGTATTGGTATGGCACTCTTCTCAGTCGACACCGTCCACTATCAACGGCACACTAAACTGCACCAGAGGGTCGATCAGCGGAATCACCCCCTCGACGACAATGTTGAGCTCTAGCTCGTCGCGGAGCGCCTCGATCTCTGAGGATACTGGGGCCACAACTAGTATGTCGAGCTCTTCAGGTGCATCATGGCAAGTTCATTCCGAATCATCAGCGTCGTCCAAATTTGAAGGCGCAGCAAACTCTACCAGCGACTTGAGCAGCAAGCTCCTCTCTTCAACGACAAAACTGAGCACCAGCTCGTGGCAAAGCGCCGCAATTTCTGAAGATGCTGGGGCCACAACTAGTGTATCCAGCTCTTCAAGTATATCACGGCATTCCTCTATCGAGTCATCGCCATCATCCACATTTAATGGCACAGCAAACTATACCACTTCGAGCCAGTCAGCGGGTACGATTTTTAGTAGTGCTGGACTCGGGAGTGCGTCGACGCCAGGCCCAACATTGACGGCGAGCGTCCCAGACTTGAAGTCTTCTGTAGTAGCTTCCTCCCAGATTTCTAATACCGGTTCAGGAGAGCATGGCACCCTTGAGTCATCTTCAAGTACGCACGATGTCACGCTCTCATCATCTCCGGGGACGAGATTCCCTAACACTACATCAACAAACTCTGCCAGCTCGACCCTGTCAAGTGGAACAGATTCTGGCAGTGCTGATATTGGAGGTGCGTTGACATCAGGCCTAACATTGACATCGAGCGTCTCGTATTTCAGTTCTTCTGCACTGGCTTCCATTCCGGCTTCCAAGACCAATTCGGGAAAGCAAAGCACCCTAGGTTCATCATCAACTTCGCACGCAGTCATGCACTCCGCGTCTCCTGGCACGAGATACCCTAATACTACATCAACCAGAGCGCATGTTTCGGAAACTCCTAGCACAGGGACGACCGATCTTTCACTTACTGCGCCAGAAAGCCAATCCAGCATTTCGCTCTCGAGCGTTGTAACCTCAGAGCCTTCCACAAAAGCTCCTCAGGTCCCCAGTACCGATTTAGGAGGGCCTGGAACCCTTGATACATCGACGAGTACGCGTGGAGCCATGCACTCATCATCTCCGGGCACGACATTCTCGAATGTCACATCCACAGAGACCTATCTTTCGGAATCTTCTAGCGGAGAGACGGCCGATGTTACTCCTGCTTCGTCAGAGAGCCAAACCAGCATGCCACCCTCGAACTCCATTGCAGACACCGTCTCGCAAGCATCTAGCAGCGAAACGGGGAGGCATACCACGCTTGGATCATCATCAACTACACCCGAAACAAAGGCGTCAGTGTCGCCAGGTCCAACTTTCCCCAACACGACTTCGACCAGTCCAGATCTATCGGACACGACGTCAAGCGCTAGGATGGATGGCTCCATTACTGCTGTACACGCGAGCCCAGTATCGAGTGTTCCGTCGACTGACGATGTCACTCACCAATCCTCCATAGCCAGTTCGGCCACTCAATCGCCTGGCACGAGATCTCCGGATACGATATCAACTGACCTCAATCCCTCGGTCACGTCAAGTACCAGATCGGATGACTCCGCTACCGATACACACGCAAGCCGTCAATCGAGCGTTCTGTCTACAGGCAGTTCGACTGATCAGTCCACATTAGTCAGCTCACATACTCGATCGCTGACAGGCACGGGCCCTATATCTACCACAAGTAGAGAAATTGACGATTCTACTTCAGATGCCGCAAAAAGCCAAACACGCTCGACAGCGACTAGTGAATTCTTTCATTCTTCCTCGACAATCAGCTCTGAAAAAGGGTCGATGACCGGAGCTGGTCCTCTGACCACCACTAGGAGATTTGACAATTCTACTTCAGCTGTTGCAAAGAGCCAAATAAGCCTATCAGCGACTATTAGTTCCGATCATGCTTCCTTGACAAAAGTCTCCCAGACAGAGTCGATGAGCGAACAAACGCCTCTATCTACCACGAGAAAACCATTGAACAACTCCACTACTAGTGTGTCAGAGGACTCATCGAGCTTACCGTCGACGGGAAACGTCACCCTTCATTCTTCGAGAACTTCCTTTGAGATAGATTCAATGACCGGGTCAGTTGCTCTCCCCATCGATACTCAAGAGAGTCACGGCTCCAAAGCCACCAGCTCAAGGAAAGGGTCGATGACCGGACCAAACCCTCCCTCTTCAACAAGTAAAGGTCTGAACAACTCTACTGCTAGCTTGTCAGAAGGATCATCGAGCGTCTTGTCGACGGGCAATTTCACCCGTCCTTCGGGAACTCGTTCTGAGGGAGGCTCAAGGACCAACTTATTCTCCGCTCCCTCAGACTCCAGGACCGCGATATTCTCCGCTCCCTCAGACTCGAGGACCAACTTATTCTCTACTCCCTCGGACTCCAGGACCGCCATATTCTCTACTCCCTCCAATACTCATGCCACCCGATCTACCGAGAAAGCATCTAATCACCCAAGCATTACTTCTCCAGCTACACTGCCAGACGGCGCTGGTAGCAGTGGAGCAACTGATTCGACCGCATCTAGTTCATCATGGTCTTGGCCAACGCTCCTAGACGAAATTACCATTCAGACAGGCGATTGGGAAGAGGCAGCAACTTCTGCATCATGCAAACCGCCGTGTACTTTGACTCTACCGGCGCTGTCTTTCGATAAGCCTGCAACTCTAAGGTATCCCGATGTTACTTCCTCCGTCTGCACCGTAATGTCGGGAGTAATGTACAGCTATGTCACCACGGTGAAAATCGCTCCAGTCGCAGTAACGGAAATGTCACTCAAGCCACTCCCGGTCCCAAGTATGACTAGTGGTGCGCCATCTGCAACTTTCACTGCAGCGCCATTGTATCCTGCCCCATCATGCGGCTTTTGGATGCCACCCGGGGATGGATGTCCGGCGCCAGAGCACCCAGAGAGTAAGGACGGCATATGCGGCACGGCCAACGGTAAGAGCTGCCCTGACATGCAGTGCTGCAGCTCGAATGGAGAATGGTAAGTCCAAGTTCGCCTCTCGCTCTCATATAACATTCCAATTAACTCAAAATCAACCAGCGGCACCGATCAATCAGCCTGCTCCCTCCCCAGCTGCAACCCAAAATACGGCGCCTGCTGGCCGGAGGGCCAGCAAAGCTTCCTCCCTATAAGCAGCGTCTTCTCTCCTGTCTCCACCACAACCAGCTCCTCCTGCCTAGCGGCAGACCTCCCTTCTCCGACCGCAGGCCCATTCATCGCTGGATTCCCGCGCGATCATCCCGGTGGCCCGCTCTGTGGTTCATGTCCCGGCATCAAAGGTCCGCTTCCTGGCTGGAGTTTGAACGTGCATTGCACCAGCCCGATCTGCAACATCATCAAGCCTGGTGGGAAGGGTTGTTTGGGTCCTTTTTGTAACATTCATATTTGTCTCATTGGGTGTGGGAAGCATAAGCACCATGATGATAATGATCACGACAACAATGATGATAATGATAACAATAACGACAATGATGATAATGATGATAATGACGACAATGATGATAATGATGATAATGGCGACAATGATAACGACGAAGACGGCGACAGCAGCGATGATGATAACGAAGACGACCCTGACGACTCGGATCCCACGGGGAGACCGGGGCCTTTGGACATTCCAACCGCGACGCCATCTGAAACTCCGATCAGTATTCCATTTGATGACCCGTTGACCGATAGACCAAGCTGGAAGTCCATTCCCAAACCAACACCGAAACCCACAGCAAAGCCTTCTCGATCAATGAGCTCATCCGAGAGTGAATGCGAAACCCGATCCTTTACCGAAGTCACAGAACTATGCAATATCCTCATACATTTCACAACAATGGGAAACGCGTCCACAGGATCTTCTTTGGGCACTACTTGCACAGGCACAGAACGGCAGGTCACAATGGGATGCGAGGCAACGGCGAGGACTACCACCCGCTTCGACAGCTGCTCGGCGACTCAGACCGCCACAGAAATGACGAAATACTGCACGGAGTCTGTATCTGAGGGCTCGACATACACGCCTTGCACGAAGACAGTCAGCACAGTAATGAGAGGATGTTCCGTCAGCGCCACGACCACCTCGGTGATCGATGACACATGTCCTACCATGGTCGCAGTGGCGCCAGATGACGTGCAAGGAGAAGATGGCAGCCTTCCTAGCGGCAATCAGACATGTCCGGTGTACCCTGGCATTGAAGTCTCGGTCCTAGATGATCAAGGCCAGAATGGGCTCGAAAAGAATGACACATGCCCTATTTTGAACGGCACGGCTCCTACTTTCGACGATGACCAAGGATCTGAAGGCTCCAAATCTTGTAAGCTGAACGGCACTTTAGCTGGCGGTGCGACATGTCCGGCCAACGGCACTCTCATTCAAGGCCCTGACGGCATACAAGATGGTGATCGGAATTCTTCATGCCCTATGCAAAACGTGACAATACTATACGAAACCGATGGCGCTCTAGAGGGCGAATTGCTGTCCTGTAGTAACTCCACAGGTGGGTTCAACCTTACAGCTGAACAAGATGAAGGACAAGGAGAAGATGGAGTCTTCAATCAGACCGCGAACTTGATCGTCGACAACTATCAAGGTGAAAACGGTATCAGGCCGACAGCCTCCGTCTGTCTGTCTCTTGATAGCTCTGGCGCCATCTCACCGCTAGACGACCAAGGCGACGATTGGGTGCCGCCCGAAGTAAGTTCCCAAACATCTCTCACCGTTGATGAAACTCCCCAGCTAATCAGCGCATTCCCAAGATATGTACTCCACCCACACGCTCCGGTCTAGGAAAATGCACACGCGTGGCTCCTGAAAAGAAACTCAGCACCCCACCCCCGAAGAAGACATCAGATGAGGCTCCCGATCTCCGCTCGGTCACAGCAGACATGCCTTATTCCTGCATTTGCGAGTCGCAAAAGTCCTCCGAAGTCGTTACCACCACCAAAGTCTGCGGCACGCCGATGTGTCCCAACTGGGACATGGAGGCGGAAACTGCACCGGCGAATATGCCTGGGCATAACACCAGGACTTTCTCGCCAACGACCTCGCCAACATCCACCGACAACGACGAACCCTGCACCGGCGGATCCTGCGTCATCCCAACCCCCACAGACTTCGGCTGCGATGGAGAGATGGATCCGGCAGCGAGTCCTTGGGCTACGCCTAACATTTTGGATTCTTCTTGCTCGGGTCCAGAATTGACCACTATTAGCGGAATCCGCTCCTCCTCGAGTCCAGAATTGACTACTGTTAGCGGAACCCACTCCTCCTGCAGCGAAACCTGCGTGATCCCCACCGTCTCAGATTTCGGCCAGTGCAGCATCACCCTCATCCAACCGATCATGGGTAACGGCATGCAGGGCAAAGCCATAACGACATGCACCTGCAAAGGCGCCGACGATAACGGATGGAAAATCGCGACTATACCTTTCATCACGGCCTGCGGCCATCGCGTTTGCCCTAATCAAGACATGGATCAGCTGTATAGCCCTTGGATTTCGGGAACGATCGATTCCCGTTGTTGGATGCATGAGTGGACGACGATCAAGTGGCGTAGGGATGCGTATATGACTGATGGCGATGTTGGTCAGCTTACTGCAGGCACGCCGTTGACTCAAGGTCGGGAGGTTGAAGTTCGCACTACGCCAGTGACAGGGGAGGCGATGCCGGGATCTGTTCCTACGGTGACTTCGAAGCCGACAAGCATATCTTCAAGCGAGAAGTAAGGATTGTTTCCGATTCTTGGTCGCCGGCTTCACGGGGTGTAATACACGGCAGGCTTGGTAAGCATTCTAAGGAACACGATGATGGGCTTTATAAGACGATCGGATGAAATCTAGCTTGCTATACCGTTTGCCTTTTTGGACAAATACTTTTCTACAAATCTCAACATACGTCTCTGATCTCCGTTTGCAATTCAAAGGTAAAACCCAACTTCTCAATCTCTCACAGCACGAAGACTCCATCCATCTTTAAATTCCTCACAAACACATGATAGTCCTGAACCTTTCTCCCATCGCCAACCTCGTCAACTCTCCCTCCGGCGCCATAAACTCAAACACATGCGGCGCGCCCGCCCACAGATGGAAAGTCACATCAACACCTGCCTTTCCAAGTTTCTGCACATAGTCCAAACATCCCTCACGCAGCGGATCCAATTGTCCAACTTCCACATAAGCCGGAGGCAAACCGTCTACTTCGTCGATAGTCATTCGACCCGGCGCATCAACGGTAGGGACGTCAGGGCCTCCAGCCTTATCTCCCAGTAACGCTTGCCACCCTGTGGCGTTATCGCCCGGCACATCCACGACGAGGAAAGGAGCGAGATTCTCCTCGACAACGAGGGGCCGGTCGTCTAGCATGGGGTAGATGAGAATCTGCTTGCAGATTTTTGGTCCGCCTACGGCTTTGACGTGGTGCGTCAGCGAAGCGGCCAGATACCCTCCGCCCGACTCGCCCATGGCTGCGATGCGGGCTGGGTCAACGCCCAGCTCGCTCGCGTGGTCGACCAGGTACTGCAAACCGGCGAAACAGTCGAGCGTGGGGACTGGAGCTCTGACTTCGGGCGCGAGGCGGTAGTCGACGGAAAGAATAGGGACGCCGGTGTTCTGGACGTAGAGTCTGGGCAGTCTGTCGCAGACGTCGACGGAGAGGGCGAAAACGCCGCCGCCGTGCATGTGCAGAATCGCAGGACCGGGGTTGGAAGTGTCGACGCGGTCGGTGCGGCTATACCAGCGTAGGAGGACTGATTGCCCGTCGTGCGATTTGGTGTGGAAGTCGGTGGACTGGACGTCGGGACTGTCGGGGAAGTTGGCCAGCATGGATGTGATGCCGGCTTCCATTTGTTGGCGGCGGGCGGGGATGCTGGATTCTCCTACCTGGGAAGGAGTTAGTTTAGGGATTAATATGGGGATTATGAGGATTGCAATACGGGTAGCGAAGGTCGAGGGCCGTTAGAGGACATGGCCGCTACACCGCGAGCGATGTCTGGATCGAAAGTGAATGGCATGATTGGGTTTGTTGTTTGTAGGGCTTTATTGTAGGCGGAAGCGTTTGGATGCAGTTCTCGTGCTCGACATCCTGTTTCTGAACGGGCAATTGGTCTGTTTATATATCCCTCTCTCACTCACTCAAGTCCCAGCCGCGAGCAGTTTGTCAACCAGGCTGCAAGCCGTCGTCCGGCCGTATGGCGCATCGCCTTTTCGATGACTGGTTAGTTGCTGGGAATATTTAAAGTGATGTGGCTCCTGATGAGGAATGAAGTCGATGGTATATCGAATGATAGAAGTCGCAGGTCGTTGATATGCTACTACGGCCGTAAGAGTCCGGACGGCTGAGCGGTTGAAGGGTGCGCATGTGAGGCCTGTGCTTTCGATGTTTGATTCGGTGCAACCAAGTAGAGTGCTCTTTGATTATCTTTAAGCGCCACTAGACCATCAAGGACTGTTTGTAATCGGCAGTGGGGTAATCAGTATCGTTTTTCTGCGACCTTGATAACGGTTCGGGTGAGCCGCTCACAGCTAATATCGTTTGCCGAATTGTGCAGGATCATAACCACTAAATCAGCAATGCTTTGAACGTCTAAATTTATTCGTCTCTATGTTATGTAGTATTACATTCATCACACCATCAATCAATCAATCGATCAGTCGTCAAAATCAATCAATCTGCTTCTCGTTGGCAGCCCTCTCCTCCTCGATGCGGGCCTCCAACTCGTTCATCTCAGCCTCCTGGTCATCGTAGTGGTGGAAGATGAACCAGAAGATAATACCAGTGATGAAGGCGGCAACGCAAACGCCAGTGTACATCCACATGATAGCTGGGTCGCCAGTGGCCGGGACGAGGGCCTCGCTGATAGCCGAACCAATGGCGGAGGTGAAAAGGTAGAGCGACTGGACGAACGACTTCATGGATGGGGGAGCCTTGGTGTAGGCGTATTCAAGACCGGTGACTGTTCTTATGTCAGATGAAGATTGAGGAACGTAGATTATTGTAAGACTTACCGGAAATGAAGATCTCAGCGAGACCAATGAACACGTAGGCAGGCGTCTGCACGGCGATGTGCACGTGGTTGGGCAGAGAAGAGTTCCCATCCATGCCCGCCGCACATTTTCCAGGGCTACCGTAGCAAGGTCCGGCGGAGTAAATGATGTGCTGGACGATCGCAGCATACATCAGGCAGAGCGAGGCCAGGAAGAAACCAATAGTGATGCGGGCAATGGGCTTGAGCTCGATCTTCATCTTGCGAAGAATGGGGTAGACCACCTTATCCAGGATGGGAATGAAGACAATGATCGAGATGGCTAATAAGAACGTCAGTAAAAACGGCTGTCAATGGAAGTTGATGTTGAGACCCACGATCGAAGTTCTGCATCAGATCATTCGGCATGCCGTGCCCCTCCATTTGACCAGCCTGGGACACGAAGTTGGAAGAGAACTGGGAGTAGCAGACCCAGAAGATGGGGTAGACTTTCAAAAGTGTCAGTACAAGTCATTCAAGCCAATATATGTCTCATAAACTTACAGGCAAACACCTTGCATGCACGAAGAGCTCTCTTCAGCTCATCAATGAAGTGATCGTTCCACGGGACAGGCTTGACCTTGCCGTGAGCCTCACGCCACGAAGGCTTTGCAGCATTCGTGTCACGGGCGACGATCATGAGACCAAGAGCCTTGAAAGCGTCCGTGATGACCGAGCCCTGGGGAGGCCTAACAATGTAGTACTTCTTGGAAAGAACGAGGACCACGACACCGATGCAAAACATGCAGAAGCACATGAGGTAGGCAGTCCAGAAGCCTTCGTACTGCTCCATGAATGGCGTAGCGAGGAGCGACAGACATCCCACGTTGATGCAAGCGTAAAACATCATGTAGATCCTCTGGAAAGTGATCGCCGGATCGATGATGACCCTCTCACCAGTCTTTGCGATTGTGGTCAATGCCATCTTTTTGCGGGTGTATTGGTCGGCGATGAGGGGTGCGATGTTCGATTTGATGCCACCGGTTCCGAATCCGATGACAATAATGGCAGCGATGTAGCCACCGAGTGCGGCACCATGTTCGATAGCGACGGGAAGCGAAGTAGTCCAAAGGATCACAAGCTGCCAACAATGTCAGTATATGCGATCTCACATCTCTGATCTCAACGCGCAACATTTTACTTACACCAACCCAGTAGATGACAGCGAAGACCAGAATAGTGTTGTATTTTCCAAGATATTGATCGGCAATGATGGCACCAAGGATGGGTGTCACGTAGCAGAAGAACTGAAAGAACACATTGAGACCTGTTGCACCAGCGTGTCCTAGACCAAGACCTTTGGGTCCATCACGTCCATCGGGATGGTTGGCGATGTAGTTCTGGAAGAGTCCCTGGCAACCATAGTCTATGAACGTTGTCAGTATCATCTTTTCCAGGGAATGACGCGAGCCACATACACGTGAATCGTTCGCACAACTCAACGACCGCGATCAAGTAAGCTGATGCCGGGAACTTATCGCCTACGCGGCGCAGTGTTTTCTTCTCATGCTCCGACGGCTCTTCACCATCGATGGCCGACCCTGTTTCGTAGTCCTGGAATCCAGCCTTCTCGACAACAGGTAGCCCAGCACCAGTCGCGTCCTCGACGCGGTGGTTTCCACCATCGACAACGTTCTGCTGAACAGCCGCGTGCAGCTCGGCAGCTGTATCCTCGTGGTTCTGGGCCATGGTGGCAGCGTGACCGACCAAGAAGTTGCAGGTGAGCTTCGCGAGATGTGTGTCGAGGAGAGTAACGAGATGACAACCAGGAGAATGAATGCGACTGGGACGGTGGCCCTACTTACATTTTACTCACTTCCCCACGCCTTTGGTGTGGGCAAGGGCCGCGAGCACCCTATCTTCCTCGGTAATCAATGTTCCATCCGTTGCCGCCGTGCCGCTATCTCTTCGCTGTGTTCGGATACCACGCGAACGTGGATCGGGTTCCACAAAAGACATTATCCAGGCGAGTCTGGCACGTCCGGCAGTATGGCGGAGCGAATCATGAAGCTTTACAGATGAGATTTCCAGTCGTATAAGGTTTTTAGTGTCGGGCGATCTTTGACCAAGCCTCGCCCAATGCAACGCCCCAAAGCGCTAGATCCCTGAGCCGCATAGATTAGCCCTCGCATGTGGCCGCCACCCCGTCTTGGCCGAGTCTTGCCAAAATCTTGTGTGAACGCTTGTCGTGCTTGGGTTCGTGGCATGAGTGATGTTCGAAGAAAAGGCCAACTCACTTCGTTCGACCAGTCTTCGCGCGCACAGGTCAAAATCAGAATCAGTGACGATGATATCTCCGACAGAACAGGGACCACTCCCGCCACTCGACGCGGAGGAAACGCCTGCATTCGGTGTTGGCCGAACTCTGGTGCCCGAGTCATCCAAAAATCGCCTTCCAACAACATCGCGCGGTTCAAGGCCGTCTTTGGAAGTCGCCCACAGACCACCTGTCAACCAACCTCTCGAACCCTTCTCTTCAAGGATCAAGGTTGGAGCCGCTTCTAGATAAGGGCGACACCAAATTCCATGTACTGTCATTTCACAGCGTCAATCGACCCGGAATCGCCTGGAGACGCTCGGTCTTGTTGCCGAGGCCTATTGGGCCTTCCCGTCTCATCAAGATATGGTCACTCTTTAGATCCCAGTTTCGCGATCGTTTTGATCGATGCAAACATGCGAACGTCTAACAATGTTATATTGCCTGAGGGTCCCACAGCGACGGTTTCAACGCCTGGGTTGGAAACAGCCCAAAGCTCTGCGTTCTCCGCGGCTGAATGATTTTTTCTTTCCGACTCAACCTCGCTCAAACGGAAGACTGAGGCCTGATAATGATGAATCGGTGCATGCGCTTACCACACGACCATACCAAGCTCCATATCCATACATACAATCATGCTTGATATGCAATCCTGATATAGGGTTACTTCGCGTCTCGGATGTCAGAATGCCCGCTTTTTGGACATGCCACGGCACTACAGACTGCAACCTTCCTTTTTGAAGAGGGCCGTTAATCTTGCGTCCCTAGCGCCCTCGGTTCGGCCAAGGTCTGGGGGAATTGCGTCCGAAGAGGAAAATCAGTGTTGATCAACTCACAAGGGTTAATTTGTCGAACGTGTATACGAGAAGCTTGATAACAGAATCACGAGCGATGTTACCGCTCCGAAATTTGTGATTGTCGATGTCTAGTCAATATTTGAGGTCAGCTGGGAGGTGGAAATGTTCATGAGGGAACTATGATCAAGTTGAGTATTCTCCTGTCATTACCAAGTATCTGAGCTTCTTTGTTCAACTTGCGTTTGAGATCGAATATCCCATTTTCCCTGTTGACACCACTGACTTGGTGGGATTCTTTCATCTCATGGACACATGTTCGAAACGAGCGAGGCTTTGGTGGCAATAGCGTAAAAATCTTTCAGACCGACAAAATCGGGCTGGATGTCAGAATGCAACCAATATTGACGATACGGTTTGGTAGTAAGAATGTAAAGTAGGTACATGTATGTGATGTGGTATGGGAACAGAAGCAGCAGTGGTTGAGCAAGGCATCAATTTCATGCCTCAGGCTTCAAAGCCGTTCTGAGAGCGTCCCTCTAACCACCAGCGGGGTTCCCTGACTTTGTAGCCATCAACACAACAAAACACACCAGCAGCACATCCGCAAAGCAAACAATTCGAATCTTGCTTGCACTCCAGAAGAGGTCTTGCACGTTACCACTTGCGACGGGGCAACCTGACAATAGATCAAAGAAGACCATCTACACATACATCGCACATATTGCAACATGGGAGAGTCAAGGTACCAAGGCACCGCCCTTTTAACAAACAGCGTAGAACTGACAGTATGCCCTCACTTAGACAAGAGCTGCTGGCTTGGCTTAACGGGCTGCTCCAGCTCAACTTCACGAAGGTCGAACAATGCGGTACTGGGT
>MSJI02000724.1:32856-59634 GCA_001931905.2 Cladosporium sp. IMV 00045 | reverse complement strand
CCCTCCCGCTGCTGGCTGCCATCTCCAAACAGTGAGAGCTCCCGGCGAGCCGTTACCCATGACGTGCAGTAAATAAAGACACCATCCACCAGACTTCGAGAGATCCACGACCTATGCGCTCATTCACTCCTCCTAACGGCCTGTGCTCTCCTCCTACTCCTCCTTCTCCTCCTTTCAACCCCCTGCCACGGCTACGCTCATCTCATCCGTCGCCGTTGCTAATAACGCAATCCCCCTATACATAGATCTGGCGTGGAGGGCTTGGTCCGTCGACTCGGCTCTCGGGAAGCTATCAAATCTCCTGGCATCCACTTCATGCCGATATCGATTAGGTATCGATATCGATATATCCTCCAGCCGAGGACAATCTGGCCAGCGGGGTTGGGTAAGATATTTCAAATGTCAAGAAGAAACACTTGACGCTGTCTTGTGAATCAGCATCGACAGGCCTGTTGTTCCAGCGTGAACTGCATGTACGTCAGCCTTCTCACTCAGGGGCACATCGGGAAAAACGCCTTCCACTGCCATCCGCCCTTTACCGGCCGTTTTCCATTGTCTCGAAGAGACATGTCTTTGTTCACGCTTGTTCCACCAAGGTGGGCCAGGAAGGCCTCTGTAGGTCCCTCATGTAAGACCACCACCTCGGCATGATCTCGCTACGGCATCCTAGTGCCGATGCTCTCCATACCTTTGATTATTTCTTGGAGCACTGCCACGGATGTCCCCAACCCGGCTACACGACCATCGAAGATCTATTATCAGACGCCGAATGTCTTCTTGACAAGGAGTGTTGCCCTAAATCGGCATCTCGCTTCAGACCTCGACTCCGCGGTAGTGGTACACAGATCAAATTCTGTGCACAAAAAAGCAGTATACTACCGCATACCTTTTCGCCTTGTATGTATGGACTCTTGAGGGACTGGTGATTTCATCAAGGATCCTGGATACTTCATGCCAAACGATTCAACGGGCAGAGCAGTTCCCTGTTATGAACCGGTGCTTACATACTTGGTACTTGTACAGCCTTGGCCGATTCTGCCGATGTAGTTGGACACATTGATTCACAAATTAAGTTCATAGCGCTTGGATTGACGACTGATATCCAGAATTCACCAGGCATTTCCAAACGCTGTGAACACCATTTTCCAGAAAGATCCAAAGGAGCTCATCAATCTCACATGGACACTCGTGCCAACGCAAAGCGAACGTCAACAGACATGGTGCCTATCGAATGGTTTGCTATCTCGAGTCTGTTGACGCATGCGTTTGGCCGACGCAAGCACACGACTTCTCGCCAGAACATCGCCATGTGGACATGTTTGCTCAGCCCTCGCTAGTCTCTTCGCATAAGAGCATACTAATCTCATTGCACTTCCAATCCTCCATACCTGCATACACTCTTTGATGCTACGACGAGTAACACTGAATCAATCTCTAGACAGACAGGTAGGAAACTAAACCATTGATCAGGACAGTCTCGCCGGGCACAATGAAGACTCTTCTGGCCTTCCGACTCGCGTGCATCCTCCTTGCCTTACTTTTATCAGCTGTCAAAGCTGAGGCACCCCGAATCATCAAGACCCATATCACCACAAAACAGATCACAGTCAACAAACACCACGAGCAAGACCCAACTTTTCCAGGGTTTGGCCACATCAAAGCAAGAAATGCGTCGCCAGGACCAAGTACCAATGCCACTTATCCCCTGAACGGCACGGCAGCCGCTGGCAATTGTTCAGACTGGCGTTCATTGAACGGCACATATGGGCCTACGGCTTTGGATACCATCCATGCGTGTCTGAACAGCAGCAAGTTGATCAGCAGTCACACCCATTCGAAAATCTCAAGCTCGAAGTGTCATACAACTTCGTCGCTGGACGCGTCCCTTTCCCAGACCGCAGCCGATTCTGTTGGGGATACTTCCAGCACACCCGGCTCATCTGCCAGCGAAACGTCCTCCTCGACATCTCCAAGCTCAGATGAGTCCACGAGCCTTTCGATCGATGTTTCCCGTTCTCAAAGTACAGCATCTCCTGTTAGTAATCCTCCAAGCACGTCCAGCTCGTCGACCAGCAAGCTTGTCTCCTCGACAACCTCCACCTTTGAGAATGCCACGATCTCAGTGCTCGGCACTGCCACGAGTGATGCGATTGGGTCCTCTTCCTCTACTTCGAGCTCATCAAGTAGCAAGCCCAAGTCCTGGGAAAACTCGAATTCGACCACGAGATCGTCGGTGGATACAAAACTTCCTTCGAGTCCAGCCATGAACGCCCAAGACACTGCCAGCGCATCTACCTCGTCCGCCACACCATGGCATTCTTCTATCGGGGGATATGGCACTGGCGGCGCGAGTCGAAACACCAGCGATTCGAGCAGCAAGCCCACCTCCACAACGACAAAGTTAAGCACTGGCTCATCGTACGCCACCTCCCCACCTCAGAATGCAACTGTTTCTGTCCAGGACACTGCCAGCGCATCCAGCTCATCTGCCACACCATGGCAATCTCCTATCCAGAAAAGTAGCACCGACCTCGCTAGTCTGGACATTAGCGAATCAGCCAGCAAGCTCGCCTCCTCAACGACAAAACCAAGCACTGGCTCGTTGCACAGCACTCCAACGTCTGAGCATGCAAGCATCTCCGGAAACGCCGCCAGCACATCGAGCACTTTGGGCGTATTAGTATGGCACTCTTCTCAGTCGACATCATCCACTATCAACAGCACACTAAACTGTACCAGAGGATCCATCAGCAAGGTCACCCCCTCAACGACAGTATTGAGCTCTAGTTCGTCGCAAAGCGCCTCGGGTTCTCATAATGCTGGGGCCACAACCAGTATGTCCAGCTCTTCGGGTACATCATGGCAGTCGTCTGAGTCATCAGCGTCGGCCACGTTCAACGGCACAGCAAACTCTACCAGCGACTTAAACAGCAAAAACCTCCCCTCGACGACGATACTGAGCTCCAGCTCGCCGCAAAGCGCCTCAATTCCTGAGAATCCTGGGGCCATAACTAGTGTATCCAGCTCTTCAAGTATATCACGGCATTCCTCTATCGAGTCATCGCCGTCATCCACATTTGATGGCACAGCAAACTATACCACTTCGACCCAGTCAGCCCAGTCAGCGGGTACGATTTCTCGTAGTGCTGGACTCGGGAGTGCGTCGACAACAGGCCCAACCTTGACGTCGAGCGTCCCAGACTTGAAGTCTTCTGCACTAGCTTCCTCCCAGATCCCCAATACCAATTCAGGAGAGCATGGCACCTTTGATACGTCTTCGACCACTCACCAAGTCACGCACTCATCGTCTCCGGGCACGAGATTCCCGAATTTTACATCAACAAACTCTGCCAGCTCGACCCTGTCAAGTGGCACAGATTCTGGAAGTGCTGATATTGGAGGTGCGTTGACACCAGGCCTAACATTGACGTCGAGCGTCTCGTATCTGTCTTCCTCTGCACTGGCTTCAATTTTGGCTTCCAAGACCGATCCGGGAAAGCATGGCACACTGGGTTCATCATCAACTTCGCACGGAGTCACGCGCTCCGCATCTCCTGGTACGATATACCCTAATACCACATCGACAAGGACCCATTCTTCGGAGACTTATAGCACAGGAACGACCGATCTTTCACCCACTGCGCCAGAAAGCCAATCTAGCATCTCACTCTCGAACGTTGTAACTTCAGAACCTTCTACAAAAGCTCCTCAGGTCCCGAGTACCGGTTTAGGCGAGCATGGCACCTTTGCTTCATCATCGAGTACGCTTGGAGTCATGCACTCGTCATTTTCGGGCACCAGACTCCCGAATGTCACATCAACAAAAACCCACCTTTCAGACACCTCTAGCAGAGGAATGACAGATTCTATTCCTGCGTTAGAGAGCCAAGACAGCTTCCCATCTTCCACCTCTACGAACACCGCCGTTCAAGCACCCAACACTGGTACAGGGCCGCATACCACGCTTGGATCATCATCGACCACACGCGTAGTTCCCAACACCGATTCAATCAAGTATACCACGCTGGGACCATCATCAAGTGCACCTGAAACAACGAAATCAGTGTCGCTTGGCCCAAGCTTTCCTAATACGACATTGACCAATCCAAAGACCTCGGACACGTCGAGTGTTAGACTGGAAGGCTCCACTACTGGTGTAAGCGCGAACCCCGTATCGAGTGTTCCGTCGACAGGAGATATCACTCAACAATCACCCACAGCCAGTTCGAAGACTCGGTTGCCGACCGGCACGCTTGGATCCTCGTCAAATACACACCAAACAAAGAAATCAGTGTCGACCGGCACGAGATTCCCCAATTCGACATCAATCGATTCCAGCCTCTCGATTACTGCGAGCGTTGGGCCGGATGGTTCTGTTGTTCCTGTCCACACCACCCGCCAATCGAGCGTTTCGTCGGCTGGCGAGGTCACCCATCAGTCCTCCGAAGCGAGTTCGGAGACTCAATCGCCTGGCACGAGATCTCATAATACGGTGTCAACCAATCTCAATCCCTCGGACACGTCAAGTGCTAGACTGGATGGCTCCGCTACCGATACACACACAAATCGTCAATCGAGCGCTCTGTCTACAGGCAGTTTGACTGATCAAACTACTATAGCCAGCTCAAATACTCGATCTTTGACCGGCGCTGGGCCTATATCTACAACCAGCAGAGGATCTGACGATTCTACTTCAGATGGTGCAAAGAGCCAGACAAGCTCGACAGCGACTAGTAATTCCTTTCATTCTTCTTCGGCAATCAGTTCTGAGGAAGGATCGATGACCGGAGTTGGTCCTCTGACCACCACTATGAAGTTTGACAATTCTACTTCAGGTGTTATAAAGAGCCGTACAAGCTTGACAGCGACCATTGACTCTAGTCATTCTTCCTTGACAAAAGTCTCCCAGACAGAGTCGATGAGCGAACAAACACCTCTATCTACTACGAGAAAGCCGTGGAACAACTCTACTACTAGTGTGCCAGAGGACTCATCGAGCTTACCGTCGATCAGCAATGTCACCCGTCATTCTTCGAGAACTTCCTCTGAGACAGATTCGATGACCGGATCAACTACTCTTCCCACTAACACTCAAAAGAGTCACGGTTCCAAAGCCACCAGCTCAAGGAAAGGTTCGATGACTGGATCTTCCCCTGCTTCTTCCACAAGCAAGGATGTGAACAACTCTACTGCTAGCTTGCCAGAAGAATCATTGACCGTCTTGTCGACGGGAAATTTCACTCGGCCTTCGATAACTCGTTCGGAGGGAGGCTCGAGGACCGGCTTATTCTCTACTCCCTCAGACTCGAGGACCGGCTTATTTTCTACTCCATCAGACTCGAGGACCAGCTTATTCTCTACTCCATCAGACTCGAGAACCGGCTTATCTTCTCTTCCCACCAACACTCATGCCACTCAATCTACCGAGAACACATCTGGCCACCCAAGCATTACTTCTCCAGCTACACTGCCAGATGGCGCTGGTAGCAATGGATCAACTGACTCCACTGCATCTAGTTCATCATGGTCTTGGCCAACGCTCTCAGACGAAATTACTATCCAGACAGGCGACTGGGAAGAGGCAGCAACTTCTGCATCATGCAAGCCGCCTTGTACTTTTACTCTACCGGCGCTGTCTTTCGATAAACCTGCAACTCTAAGCTATCCCGATGTTACTTCCTCCGTTTGCACTGTAATGTCGGGGGTAATGTACAGCTATGTCACCACGGTGAAAATCGATCCAGTCACAGTAACCGAGATGTCACTCAAACCACTCCCGGTCCCAAGTATGACTAGTGGTGCGCCATCTGCGACTTTCACTGCAGCGCCACTGTATCCTGCCCCATCATGCGGTTTTTGGATGCCACCCGGAGATGGATGTCCGGCGCCAGAGCACCCAGAAAGTAAGGACGGCATATGCGGCATAGCCAACGGTAAGAGCTGCCCTGAAATGCAATGCTGCAGTTCGGATGGAAAATGGTAAGTCCCACTTCGCCTCTCGCTCTCCATGAATATCCCAGCTAACTCAAAATCCACCAGCGGCACCGATCAATCAGCCTGCTCCCTCCCCAGCTGCAACCCAAAATACGGCGCCTGCTGGCCGGAGGGTCAGCAAAGCTTCCTCCCTATAAGCAGCGTCTTCCCTCCTGTCTCCACCACAACCAGCTCCTCCTGCCTAGCAGCAGACCTCCCTTTGCCCACCGCAGGCCCATTCATCGCTGGCTTCCCGCGCAACACTCATCCCGGTGGCCCACTTTGTGGTTCATGTCCAGGCATCAAGGGTCCGCTTCCCGGCTGGAGTTTGGACGTGCATTGCAGCAGCCCGATCTGCGATATCATCAAGCCTGGCGGGAAGGGCTGTTTCGGCCCTCTTTGCGATATCCATATTTGTTTCGTTGGGTGTGGGAAGCATAAGCACCATCATGATAATGATCATGATGATAATGATAATAACGACAATGACGACAATGATGACAATGATAATAACGACGACGATGATGATAACGACAATGATGATGATAACGACAATGACAATGATAACGATAACGACAACGATAACGACGACGACGAGAATGGCTCAGACGACTCGGATCCTACGGGGACACCGGGGCCTTTGGACAATCCAACCGCGAGGCTATCTGAAACTCCGACCAGTGATCCGTTTGATGGCTTAACCGAAAGACCAAGTTGGAAGTCCACTCCCAAACCGACGCCGAAACCCACAGCAAAGCCTTCTCGATCGATGAGCTCATCCGACAGCGAGAGCGAATGCGAGACCCGATTCGTGACGGAAGTCACAGAACTATGCAATATCTTCACCCATTTTACCACGATGGGCAACACGTCTACAGGATATTCACTGGGCACTACCTGTACAGGCACAGAACGACAGGTCACAACGGGATGCGAGGCAACGGCGAGAACTACGGCCCGGTTCGATAGCTGCTCGACGACTCAGACCGCCACAGAAATGACAAAATACTGCACGGAGTCTGTGTCGGCGGGCTCGACATACACACCCTGCACAAAGACAGTCAGCACGGTCATGCGAGGATGTTCCGTCAGCGCCACGACCACTTCGGTCATAGACGACACTTGCCCAACTATGGTTATGGTCGCACCAGATGACGTACAAGGAGAGGACGGCAGTCTTCCCAGCGGCAACCAGACATGTCCAGTGTACCCTGGCATCAATGTCTCGGTCTTAGATGATCAAGGCCAGAACGGGCTGCCGAAGAAGAATCCATGCCCTGTGTTGAACGGCACGGCTCCTACTTTCGACGATGACCAAGGATCTGAGGGCTCCAAATCTTGCAAGCTGAACGGCACTGTAGCCGGCGGTGCGACATGTCCGGCAAACGGCACTCTCATTCAAGGCCCCGACGGCATACAAGACGGTGAACGGAACTCTTCATGTCCCATGCAAAACGTGACAATACCATATGAGCCCGATGGCGCTCTAGAAGGCGAATCGCCATCTTGTAGTAACTCCACAGGTGGGTTCAATCTCACAGCTGAACAAGATGAAGGACAAGGAGAAGATGGATTCTTCAATCAGACCTGCACGCTGGGCGCCAACTTGACCGTCGGCAACGACCAAGTTGAAAACGGTATCAGGCCGAATACCTCCGTCTGTCTGTCTCTTGATAGCTCTGGCGCCATCTCACCGCTAGACGACCAAGGTGACGACTGGGTGCCCCCCGAAGTAAGTTCCCAAACATCTCTCAAACTTAGACAAACTCTCTAGCTAATTCCTGTCCCTCAGATTTGCACTCCGCCCACACGCTCCGGTCTAGGAAAATGCACACGCGTAGCTCCTGGAAAGATACTCAGCACGCCACCCCTGAAGAAGACATCAGGGGAGGCCCCCGACCTTCGCTCGGTCACAGCAGACATGCCTTATTCCTGCATTTGCGAGTCGCAAAAGTCTTCCGAGGTCGTCACCACGACCAAAGTCTGCGGCACGCCGATGTGTCCCAACTGGGACATGAAGGCAACTGCACCGGCGAATATGCCTGGACATAACACCAGGACTTTCTCGCCAACATACACCACGCCAACATCCACCACCTCGCCAACATCCACCGCCAATGACCCACTCTGCAATCAACCCTTCGATCCGGCAGCGGTTTCCTTTTGTGGGCGGCGGGCGTAGATGCTGGATCCTCCTACCTAATTAGGAGTTAGTTTAGGGATTTCTTACAGGGGACGAGGGTTGCACTACTGGGAGCTTGCTATACTGTTTGGCTATTCTGTTCAAGTAGTTGATCATAAATGGCAACATGCATTTCTGCTAGCCCTTCCCTATAATCTAGAGGTAGGGACCCAATTTCTCAGAACTTCTCACAGCAAGAAAACTTCATCAGTTCTTAAACCCCTCACAAACTCCCAATAGCCCTAAACCTCTCCCCCATCGCCAACCTCGCCAACTCTCCCTCCGGCGCCATAAACTCAAACACATGCGGCGCGCCCGCCCACAGATGAAAAGTCACATCAACACCTGCCTTTCCAAGCTTCCGCACATAGTCCAAACATCCCTCACGTAGCGGATCCAATTGTCCAACTTCCACATAAGCCGGCGGCATATCGCTCGCTTCCTCAATAGTCATTCGTCCCGGCGCATGAACGGCCGGGACGTCAGGGCCTCCAGCCTTGTCTCCGAGCAGCGCCTGCCATCCTGTGGCATTATCGCCCGGCACATCCACGACGAGGAAAGGAGCGAGATTCTCCTCGACAACGAGCGGCCGGCCGTCTAGCATGGGGTAGATGAGAATCTGCTTGGAGAGTTTTGGCCCGCCTACGGCTTTGACGTGGTGCGTCAGCGAAGCGGCCAGATAGCCCCCGCCCGACTCGCCCATGACTGCGATGCGGGCTGGGTCAACGCCCAACTCGCTCGCGTGGTCGACTAGATACTTCAAACCGGCGAAGCAGTCGAGCGTGGGAACCGGAGCTCTCACTTCAGGCGCGAGGCGGTAGTCCACGGAAAGAATAGGGACGCCGGTGTTCTGGACGTATAATCTGGGCAATTTGTCGCAGACGTCTACGGAGAGGGCGAAGACGCCGCCGCCGTGCATGTGCAGGATCGCGGGGCCGGGGGTGGAAGGGTCGATGCGGTCGCGGCGGCTATACCAGCGTAGGAGGACGGAGTGACCGTCGTGGGATTTGGTGTGGAAGTCGGTGGACTGGACGTCGGGGCTGTCGGGGAAGTTGGCCAGCATGGATGTGATGCCGGCTTCCATTCGTTGGCGGCGAGCGGGGATACTGGATTCTCCTACCTGGAAAGAGTTAATTTAGGGATTGATTTAGGGATTATGAGGATTAGAATACAGGTGGCGAAGGTCGAGGGCCGTTGGAGGACATGGCCGCCACGCCGCGAGCGACGTCTGGATCAAAAGTGAATGGCATGGTTGGATTTGTTGTTTGTGGTGCTTTGTTGTAGGCTGAAGCGTTTAGATACAGTTCTCGTGTGTTCGAGATCACATTTCTGAACGGAAAATAGGCCTGGTTATATATCCATCTCTCACTCGCTCAAGTCCCAGTCGCGAGCAGTTTTTGCATCAGGCTGCAAGCCATCGTCCGGCCGTATGCTTGATCGCCTCTTCAATGACTGGTTGGTTGCTGGGCACATTTGGAGTAATGAGGCTCCGGATGAGAAATGAAGTCGATGGTATATCGAATAATAGAAGTCGCAGGTTTTTGATATGCTACTACGGCCGTAAGAGTCCAGAAGGCAAACCGGCTGAGCGGTTAAGGGATCCCATTCTGAAAGGTGGAGTGATGCGGATGTGAGGCCTGTGCTTTCGATGTTCGATTCGGTGCAACCAAGCAGAAAGCTCTTTTGGTCATCTTTATAAGCGCCACTAGACCATCAAGGACTGTTTGTAATCGATAGTGGGATACTCAGTGTCAATTTGCTGCGAACTTGATAAGACTTCCGTGTGAGCTGCTCCTAGTTGATGTCGTTTGCCGAGTTGTGTAGGATGACAACCGCTGAATCAGCAATTCTGTGAACGTCTAAATTTATTCGTCTCTATGTTATGTAATATTACATTCATCACACCATCAATCAATCAATCAATCAATCAATCAATCAATCGATCAGTCGTCAAAATCAATCAATCTGCTTCTCGTTGGCAGCCCTCTCCTCCTCGATGCGAGCCTCCAACTCGTTCATCTCAGCCTCCTGGTCATCGTAGTGGTGGAAGATGAACCAGAAGATAATACCAGTGATGAAGGCGGCGACGCAAACACCGGTGTACATCCACATGATCGCTGGGTCGCCGGTGGCTGGGACAAGGGCCTCGCTGATAGCAGAACCGATGGCAGAGGTGAAAAGGTAGAGTGACTGGACGAACGACTTCATGGATGGGGGAGCCTTGGTGTAGGCGTATTCAAGACCGGTGACTGTTCGTATGTCAGATGATGATTCACAATGTGAATTTCTGAAAGAGATGACTTACCAGAGATGAAGATCTCAGCGAGACCAATGAACACGTAGGCAGGCGTTTGCACAGCGATGTGCACGTGGTTGGGCAGAGGAGAGTTGCCATCCATACCCGCTTCACATTTTCCAGGGCTGCCGTAGCAAGGTCCGGCAGAGTAAATAATGTGCTGAACGATGGCAGCATACATCAGGCAGAGCGAGGCCAAGAAGAAACCAATAGTAATGCGAGCAATGGGCTTAAGCTCGATCTTCATCTTGCGTAGGATGGGGTAGACCACCTTGTCCAAGATGGGAATGAAGACAATAATCGAGATGGCTGAAAAGAACGTCAGTAAAATGTCTGTCAATGGAAGTGCTCGTTGAGACCTACGATCGAAGTTCTGCATCAGATCATTCGGCATGCCGTGACCCTCCATTTGACCAGCCTGGGACACGAAGTTGGAAGAGAACTGGGAGTAGCAGACCCAGAAGATGGGGTAGACTTTCAAAAATGTCAGTACAAGTCACTCAAGCCAATAGATGTCTCATAAACTTACAGGCAAACACCTTGCATGCACGAAGAGCTCTCTTCAGCTCATCAATGAAGTGATCGTTCCACGGGACAGGTTTGACCTTGCCGTGAGCCTCACGCCACGAAGGCTTTGCAGCATTCGTGTCACGGGCGACGATCATGAGACCAAGAGCCTTGAAAGCGTCCGTAATGACCGAGCCCTGGGGAGGCCTAACAATGTAATACTTCTTGGAAAGAACGAGGACCACGACACCGATGCAGAACATGCAAAAGCACATAAGGTAGGCAGTCCAGAAGCCTTCGTACTGCTCCATAAATGGCGTAGCGAGGAGAGATAGACATCCCACGTTGATGCAAGCGTAGAACATCATGTAGATCCTCTGGAAAGTGATCGCCGGGTCGATGATAACCCTCTCGCCGGTCTTTGCGATTGTAGTCAATGCCATCTTTTTGCGTGTGTATTGGTCGGCAATGAGAGGTGCGATGTTTGATTTGATGCCACCGGTTCCGAATCCAATGACAATAATTGCAGCGATGTAGCCACCGAGTGCGGCACCGTGTTCGATAGCGACGGGAAGAGAGGTAGTCCAAAGGATCACAAGCTGCCAAAAATGTCAGTATAGGCGATCTCACATCTCTGATCTCAACGTGGAACATTTTACTTACACCGACCCAGTAGATGACGGCGAAGACCAGAATAGTGTTGTATTTTCCAAGATACTGATCGGCAATGATGGCACCAAGGATGGGTGTCACGTAGCAGAAGAACTGGAAGAACACATTGAGACCGGTTGCACCAGCGTGTCCAAGACCAAGACCTTTAGGCCCATCACGTCCATCGGGATGGTTGGCGATGTAGTTCTGAAAGAGACCTTGGCAACCATAGTCTACAAACGCTGTCAGTACGACCTTTCTCAAACAATGACGCGATCCACATACAGGTGAATCGTTCGCACAACTCAACGACCGCGATCAAGTAGGCTGATGCCGGGAACTTGTCGCCTATGCGGCGCAGAGTCCTCTTCTCATGCTCCGACGGCTCTTCACCATCGATGGCCGACCCTGTTTCGTAGTCTTGGAATCCAGCCTTCTCGACAACAGGTAGTCCAGCACCGGTCGCGTCCTCGACGCGGTGGTTTCCACCATCGACCACATTCTGCTGAACAGCCGCGTGCAGCTCGGCAGCTGTATCCTCGTGGTTCTGAGCCATGGTGGCAGCGTGACCGACCAAGAAGTTGCAGGTGAGCTTCGCGAGATGTGTGTCGAGGAGAGTAACGAGATGACAACCAGGAGAATGAATACGACTGGAACGGTGGCCCTACTTACATTTGAATCACTTCCCCACGCCTTTGGTGTGGGTAAGGGCCGCGAGCACCCTATCTTCCTCGGTAATCAATGTCCCATCCGTTGCCGCCATGCCGCTATCTCTTCGCTGTGTTCGGACACCACGCGAACGTGGATTTGGTTCCACAAAAGACATTATCCAGGCGAGTCTGGCACGTCCGGCAGTATGGCGGAGCGAATCATGAAGCTTTACAGATGAGATTTCCAGCCGTATAAGGTTTTTAGTGTCGGGCGATCTTTGACCAAGCCTCGCCCAATGCAACGCCCCAAAGCGCTAGATCCCTGAGCCGCATAGATTAGCCCTCGCATGCGGCCGCCACCCCGTCTTGGCCGAGTCTTGCCAAAATCTTGTGTGAACGCTTGTCATGCTTAGGTGAGCGCACGAGTGATGAGCGACGAGAAAGCCACCTCACTTTGGCTGATCAGTCTTCAAGTGCACAGGTTAGAAGCAAAATCAGTCAAGGTGATATCTGCGACAGAACAGGGACCACTCCCGCCACTCGACGCGGAAGGAATGGCCTGCATTCGGTGTTGGCCGAAGTCTGGTGCCCGAGTCATCCGAAAATCGCCTTCTAACAACATCGCGCGGTTCAAGGCCGTCTTTGGAAGGCGCCCACAGACCACCTGTCAACCGACCTCTCGAACCCTTCTCTTCAAGGATCAAGGTTGGAGCCGTTTCTAGATAAGGGCGACACCAAATATCGTGTACTGTCATTTCACAGCGTCAATCGACCCGGAATCGCCTGGAGACACTCGGTCTTGTTACCGAGGCCAGTTGGGCCTGTTCCACCTCGTCAAGATCTGTTTCCTCTCCGGATCCCAATTTCGATCGTTTTGGTCGATGCAAACATGCGAACGTCCAACAACGTTATATTGCCTGAGGGTCCCACAGCGACGGTTTCAACGCCTAGGTTGGAAACAGCCCAAAGCTCTGCGCTCTCCGCGGCTGAATAATTTTTTCTTTTCCGACAGTCAACCTCGCTCAGACAGAAGACCGAAGCCTGATAGTTGTTGGTGTATGTGCTTACCACATGACCATGCTAAGCTCCAAATCCATACATACAATCATGCTTCATATGCAATCCTGATATAGGGTTACTTCGCGTCTCGGATGTCCGAATGCCCGCTTTTTGGACATGCCACGGCACTACAGACTGCAACCTTCCTTTTCGAAGAGGACCGTTAATCTTGCATCCCTAGCGCCCTCGGTTCGGCCAAGGTCTGGGGGATTTGTGTCCGAAGAGGAATATCAGTGTTGATCAACTCACAAAGGTTAATTTGTCGAACGTATATACGAGAAGCTTGATAACAGGAATATCACGAGCGATGTTACCGCTCCGAAATTTGTAATTGTCGATGTCTAGTCAATATTTGAGGTCAGCTGGGAGGTGGACATGTTCGTGAGGGAACTGTGATCAAGTTGAGTATTCTCCTGTCATCACCAAGAATCTGAGCTTCTTTGTTCAACTTGTGTTTTGAGATCGAATATCCCATTTTCACAGTTGACCCCACTGACTTAGTGAGATCCT
Organism: Cladosporium sp. IMV 00045; assembly: GCA_001931905.2. Taxonomy (NCBI): domain Eukaryota; kingdom Fungi; phylum Ascomycota; class Dothideomycetes; order Cladosporiales; family Cladosporiaceae; genus Cladosporium; species Cladosporium sp. IMV 00045. The sequence goes on along the minus strand of MSJI02000724.1, from coordinate 45,806 downwards.
TTCAATCCATGCACACATGTTTGAAACGAGCAGAGCTTTGGTGGCAATGGCGTAGAAATCTTTCAAACCGACGAGATCGGGCTGGAGGTCAGAATGCAACCAGTATTGACGATACGGTTTGCTGGTAAGAATGCAAAATAGGTACATGTATGTGATGTGGTATGGGAACAGAATCAGCAATGGTTGAGCAAGGCATCAATTTCATGCCTCAGGCTTCAAAGCCGTTCTGAGAGCGTCCCTCTAACCACCAGCGGGGTTCCCTGACTTTGTAGCCATCAACACAACAAAACACACTAGCAGCACAACTGCAAAGCAACAATTCGACCCTTGCTTGCACTCCAGAAGAGGTCTTGCACGCTACCGCTTGCGACGAGGCAACCTGATATTAGATCAAAGAAGACCATCTACACATACATCGCACATATTGCAACATGGGAGAGTCAAGGTACCAAGGCACCGCCCTTTTAACAAACAGCGTAGAACTGACAGTATGCCTCACTTAGACAAGAGCTGCTGGCTTGGCTTAACGGGCTGCTCCAGCTCAACTTCACGAAGGTCGAACAATGCGGTACTGGGTATGTTGAAGGCACTCTCAGCCTTTGGAAAGGGTTTGTCGACACTCTACCAAACAATAGTGGCTAATCAGGATATCTCCTCACAGCGCTGCCCTCTGCCAGGTCTACGACAGCATCTTTCTTGACCTTCCTATGTCACGCGTCAAGTTCAATGCGAGCACCGAATACCAATACCTCGAGAACTTCAAAATTCTTTCAAACACCTTCCGCAAGCATGCAGTCGATCGCCCGCTCCCCACTGAGTCACTGGTGAAGTGCAAAATGCAGGACAACCTCGAGTTCCTGCAGTGGACCAAGAGATATTGGGACCAATATTACCCCGGTGGTGAATACGATGCCGTTGGCCGGCGCAAGGGTGCCGCGGCCGCAGCGCCTCCAAGCATGGGATCTAGGCCCTCCACCACAGGAAGCGCAGCAAGGCGGGCGGTCGGCGGAGCTGCTCCCAGGACGGCCAGTCGCCAAGCCGGCGCCGGCGCCGGCGCAGCTGCAAGCGCAGCATTGCAGGCGAAGAACACCGAATTGATGGAGACTGTGCAAGGCTTGGAGCGCGAGCGTGACTTCTACTTCAGCAAGCTCAGAGATATTGAGCTTCTGATCCAGCAAGCAATGGAGGCCGACCCTTCGCTCGAGGAGGATGAGGGTAGCCTGCTGAAGCAGATCCAGACGATTCTGTACTCCACTGAAGTGAGTGATCTACTAAACATACCTAAATTTGGTACGAGCGCATGGCTAACAAATTTATCAGGAGGGCTTCGAGATACCCCAAGACGCGGATGGCGAGTTTGCGGCAGAGGAGGAGACTTTCTAGATGCATCCATATTGTACACTTGCTGCGGCGTTCTAGCGTTGCATGATGTGCATAGCTATCATGATATATGCAATGGCTCGGCTGCGTGATTACTGAGGTGATGGGGGCAGGAGCAGAGATACCACAATTACTGGAGCCTATCGCTCCATTCCCTTTCTTGTTTAGCAGTGCAATAAATTCGTCACAACCAGACGGAATTCTATGCCTTACAACATTCGTGTCTCTTGTGAATTACTCTTTTTCTCCTACTGTGTCAAAAATGAGGGGCTTCGGTGATGAAAAGCACGCCATGAAAGCTGGCCAATAGACGCGCTGGCTGTCGCACGACGTTTCTAGGAGGTAGTAGGGGACAACTTGCGATCGGCCCAAAATTATAATCAATCAAACGTCTTCTTTCTTCTACCCTTACTTAGGCTTCATACCTTGCACTTTCAATCATTCCACTTTGTCACTGCATATCTGGTCGCTCAAAAGTCTCCCAATAAAGCCATCATAAGAGGCCTTTAGAGACATGGTCTCAAACGGTAGCGTGCGCCAACGAAATGTCAATGGCAAGATCCCCGAGCCCGTGGACGGCATCGTGAAAGCAAGCAAAGATCAAGCCGGCATCACAAAAGCCGACAGTCAAAAATCTGGCAGCAACATCAAAGACTTGGTTATCTGCGTTTCTGGAATCTATGCCGCTTTCTTGACTTGGGGTGTTCTTCAGGAGAGAATCACGACGACTAATTATGGCACCGAGTCGAACCCGGAGGTCTTCAGATTTCCCGTCGTGGTCAACACCGTTCAGTCATTCTTTGCCGCAATCCTAGGCTGGATATACACCTACCAAACGAGGACGTCCGCGACCGACAAGCCCATCTTTCCCTCGAAAAAGATATTCGGTCCCTTGGCGCTGGTGTCTCTTACCTCGTCTCTCTCCTCGCCGTTCGGATATGCGAGTCTTGCGCACGTGGACTACATCACCTTCATTCTCGCCAAATCATGCAAGCTCCTGCCTGTCATGTTCCTGCACGTGACGCTTTACCGCCGCAAGTATCCTTTCTACAAGTATGCTGTGGTCGCCCTTGTGACTGCCGGCGTGGCAATCTTCACCCTCCACCAACCGGCCGGATCTATAAAAAAGGGAAGCCAGAGCGGAAACTCGACTTACGGACTGATGCTTCTTGGTATCAACCTCCTCTTCGATGGCCTCACAAACTCCACCCAGGACGATATCAATGCGACCTTCAAGCCCTATTCTGGCCAGCAGATGATGTGTGCCCTGAACTTCATGCAGACTCTTTTCACCGGCGCATTCCTATTGCTCTCGCCCTACATCGCGCAAACGGGTATCGGCGCGTACGTCGGCATGGGCATTGGAAAGAATGCTGGCGAGTTGTATGGTGCTCTGGGGTTCATCGAGAAGCACCCTAGCGTTGCGTACGACATTCTTGGTTTCGCTGTTTGCGGTGCCGTCGGCCAGTTGTTCATCTGTAAGTGTATCTCCGACCCCGGCTGCTATCTGAATCTATGCTGACAACCCATTCACCAGTCTACACGCTGTCCATCTTCGGCTCTTTGTTTTTGGTCACTGTCACCGTCACAAGGAAAATGCTGACCATGATTATCTCGGTCGTTTGGTTCGGACACAGCCTCGGTGGCATGCAATGGGTCGGTGTTGCGTGTGTGTTTGGTGGCATCGGAATCGAGGCCGAGCTGGGCAAGCGGGAGAAGGCTGCAAAGGCGAAGAAGCTGGCGGAGGCTGAGAAGCGTGCTGCGTGAGCGGTTTGGAAGGTTTCTGGGAGCTATAGCTCGTGTAGAATTATACATGTATACAAAGATAGGCGTTTGGTACGGAGGCTGAGATGGCGCCGGGAATCCCGTCGGTGGGCAGCACCGCCTGTCATACATTGGGACGCACATGCATGAACCGCTGTGATACCCATCGAATGATGCATTCCGTATCAATCCACATGCACCTGGATTATATACTCCTGAATGACTTTTACAAGAGAATAGGTGGAGAACAAGACGGGAGTAAGTGTCAACCTCTGAGATGCCTTGGAATGTGCACTTTTGGCGTTTGAGTTCGAACGTGCCGGTGGGTGTTTCACAGCAACGGATGCTGAGGTGCGCAGCATCGATCAGCTCATGCAGTAATGCAGTGAGGGACATCGGTACCAGATTGTAAGTATTTCGTTCTTCCTTACAATGATCTTTGGCCACGACATTTGGGCCGCAGCCGGCGGTCGTCCCACCGGTTATCCACAAGCCAACGAGAACAGAGCATGGTAGGTCGCGTGCATGTATCTGCAGAGCGAAGCGCATATGTATTCTGTACGCGCTGACCGGCGCCACGCTTTCCAGTGGCTTTCGTGTTGTTGCCTTAAGCGAGTCCTGCATTCACTGAAGTTCAGCCTGGGATCTAGCCCCAGGCAAAGTAGAAAGCGCAGGGAGCTGCAACCGCCGAAGCTACGGAGGTAGCAGCTTCGCCAGCGCGCTACCTCTCCACCAGCAAACGCGGGTTAAGTTTACCAATTTCTTCTTTTGGTCTTAGACACTCTCTATCACCGGTTGTTTGGCTTTCGATCATCTAAACTCTCGCTCTGTTGAAGACGACATCTGCACCAACTGGCGGCCGCGAAGGCAGCACCGGCAGTAGTCACGATGAACGGGCACGACCACTCGACTCCGTCTACCGCCCTTTTAGAGTCAGTCCGATAGAGAGCGCGAAGCTTTCGTCGCCGACCTCGTCCAGAAGTATCAGGAATTGCAAACCCGTTACCAGGAAAAGTGCGGCGACTTCGAGAATGAAGTCGAGTCGCGCCGTATTTGGTACAATGCTGCTAAAGTTCGCGAGTCTGAACTTATGAGTTTGCGCCAGGCGTCGGTAAGCGCGTACATCACTTGTCACGGCAGGTTGTCTATGAAGCTGACATGTATCATGATCGAAGGGGAGTAATCCGTTTGCCATGGTCCTCCTGGACGGTGATGGCGCTATAGTAAGTTATTGAAAACTTCTCGGTGTGGCAAATCAAACGTTATCCTAACGACTCTGGCAGTTTGACAATTATCTCTATGCTCAAGGAAAAGATGGAGGCGCAGAGGCTGCTTCGCTCCTGCACGCAGGCCTCAAAACGCAACTCAGTCAACTTTATCCGGAAGCACACGTATCCGACTGGAATATTGTCGTCAACGTGGTGCTTAATGCCCAAGGCCTAGGCACGAAACTCCAGGCATGCGGCATCATTGATAATCCCAACGAGCTTTCGGCTTTCGGGCGAGCTTTTGGACTCGCACACCCTCTTTTCAACTTCATAGATGTCGGCAATGGCAAGGAGCGAGCCGACCACAAGATCCGAGAGACACTTCGTTTGTTTCTACCGATGCCCCAGTGCAAGCATATCTTCTTTGGGCCATGCCACGACAACGGCTATCTCCCCGTCCTTGAGCCTTTCAAGCGCGACCAATCCACATCAACTCGCATCTCCCTCGTCGAGACTACCCCTGCGGAGCCAGGCTTCGCAGCTCTGGGTTTCAAGAGAGTAAAGTTCCCAGATGTCTTCCGTGACACAAATCTGCCCAGCAGGCCCAGCATAGCTCCCGTTACCTCGCCCGCACCCAGGTCACTACCTGTGCGAACCGCTTCTAGCGTACAAGCTTCAACATCTGCTTTCCCACAGATAGGCACAGTTGTCACAAAAGACCGCTCGAAGCCTAAGAGCCCAAGCCCTGTGCAAGCTTCGACTGACTCCAATTCGTGGGCTACAGTTGGCAAATCTAGTGGACCCAAGAACATCGATATCGCGCCGAAAAAGGTTGCACCACGTCGCCACGTCGTCCTCAATGTCGACGACGAGAGGCTCGACGCACCTCTCCCGCGTCCCGATCCTGGCGCCGAGAAGCGTTTCCTCGCCCGCACCAAGGAGCAAGGCAAATGCTGCAACAACTATCATCTCACCGGCCACTGTCCGACCGGCGAGTATTGCGACTACATTCACGGCGAGCGCCTGAGCCCGGGCGAGATTCTAGTGATGAAGCATAAAGCGCGCTCTATCACATGCGCAGCTCCTCCTCAAGTATCACTTTTATACATGAGGATGTGATGAATGAGCTGCAATAATCGAATCTCGTTGGATCGTTCCAACTTACCCTAGCAGCTTCGCTTCGATCGCAGCGGTGCTCGAGACGACCATGGCCCTCACAAGTTGAGAACAGATACCTTCTAGATAAGACGAACACATCCGGAATCATCATTTGAAGATGGCAGTCGACCACAAAATCAAAATCAACAAATCTATATTGCGCGATTAATGAGATGACGCCATCAATCCTCATCAAGTTCTATGGTGTAGGGGCAGCACTTCGGATTTTGAAGACTTCAATATTCCGACAACCCCGGTTCGATCCCGGGTAGGACTAGACTTGAACAGCATCCCCAGCGGATGTTGATATCCTTTTGCACTTTTGTCAGTGGCATGAGAGCGTCCATGCAGCTATGCCGGCGACATGCATGGGACAACAGCACCATACTTGTCCATCAGCTAAAAGCCAGGTCCAGATGGAAGACGGAGCAGATAAGGCATCACTTTTTGTTGCCTGGGAAAAACGCGGGGAGAGACTCGCGAGCTTGTCGAGTGTTTTGTTTACATCCAAGCGTCTCCAAGCTCGACGTCAGACGCAAATTGAAACACATCCACTCGTGTCAATGCACCGACCAGACTAACCAGACCCCGTCTCCATTCCTCTACGCTACTGGCATCCTGCCAAATTGTTTCATTCTGTCTTCATACTCCAGCGCACACTTTCTCTCACAAGGCGTCTGAGCACGCATAAAGCCTCAACATGGCTCGCCGTTCAACAAGACTCTCGAGCAGGAACTCTGCCACGCCGCAGGTATGTTTACTTGAAACCCGCTCATTCATCACCTACTGATCACTTTATAGCCCGTCAAGAGAGTTTCGCTCTCTCACGAGACGCCGTCTGCGCGTGTTCCACGTACCGTGCCCGCCAAACTCGCCGCTCTCAACGAAAACGACGAGATGCCTGGCGCTTTCCCAGGCTCTCCCAAAGAACAAGAAACCCCAACCGTCCCGTCAAAGCGTGTCAGAACTGTCGAGCCGCCAAAAGATGCGACTCCCAAGACCACAGCGCCGCCAGAGGCATCTACTGAAGAAATGCACCCGAAGCTACTTCACCAATCCACCGCAAAGCCTCGCGATGAGGCGCGTTGGCTGGGTTTCTCTAACATGCCTCCTGCGACCGAGCCGCCAAAGAAGAACAGCAAGATTGCTGAAATTCAGTCCACTCCTTCGCGCACTACGAAGAAGGAGCATGCATTCAAATCTCCCGAGTTCCCATTCACGTTCCGCCGCGAACAATCACTGGAACTGTCCCCTGAGGCAAAGAAGATGATGGAGGAGAAGCGCGCAGAGGCTCTCCTTATCAAAGGGCAAATGAAGAGCGAGGGTGAAGCTGTACAGCTGGCTGGAGAGGCTCTTGGCCGCAAAATCGCACAACCCAAGGGCAAGAAGAGCAGGTTCAGTGAGCTACACGAGGCCGCATTCAAGAAGATGGATTCGATCGCTGGACACGCTTCTGCATACCGCAAGGATCCCACCAGGCTGGCTACGGCCGCAGAGTCAAAGATCCCAGCGCAGACTCCGAGCAAGTCTCTCAAGAGGACCCAGTCGAAGGCCGATCTGGACAACACCGAAGCAACACCGTCTAGGACCATTCCACGCACTACGTCCAAGTTGAACCTCACACAGCCCGGGAGCCAGCTGCGTCGCGCTCCTTCTATGAAGAACCTCCGCGACGACACTAGTGGAGATGGATCTCCTGCAAAACGCGTCAAGCGTGCTGACAACCACGACGTTTCAAACACGCGTCCCGCAAGCAGTGATAGCGACAAGGCGCACCCAAGCACGCCACAGCACGTCAAAGACTCGCGCGCACAGCCGACTTATCCGAACCTCGATCACCTGTCAACTCCCACACAATCATCTCTCGCTCGCGCTGCCAGTGTCAAATCGGGCAAAGCGACCAGCAAGATTCCTGGTCTGAGCCTCGCCAAATCACCTTCAAAATCGAATCTCGCAGAGTTGAACAAGAGCAGCCCGAAGGCCGAAACGCCTCTGCTGGCGAAGTCGCCAAGTAAGGTTGGCGTCATCTCGCACGGCAACACTACGCCCAACACTGCGGAAAAACCGACTGGAGATAGAGCGCAGCTCATGATGGACGCTTCCCTCGCCCGCACGCCCGCAAAGGTTGGTGTGCATAAGCCTCTGCGTCCAGACCAAGATGCCAGCCCATCTCCGCAGAAGAAGGAACCACAGGCACCTCTCCTCTCTCGCAGTCCGCTCAAGATTTCTGTATCTAAAGGACCAGAAGTCGAAGAGGACGCTGGAAAGCAGACCAAGGTCCCTTTCCTGTCCAAGTCCCCCTCCAAGGCCGCATCCGATCACAACCCATTTGCACCTGCAGTCTCCCAATCCGCCGTCAAAAGCACAGGCAACAGCCTCATCGGTCGTTTCAATTTGCTCCGCTCTTCGCCTATCAAATCCATCCTTCGCACTCCCCAGCGCCTCTACTCAGATGACCCGAGTAAGATTGCTGCCGGCACACACTTTGCAACACCCCCGAAGTTTGGCGGTGGCTCCAAGCTCCCAGGTCCGCCTCCAGCGACCGCTCCTGTCCGCAAGCATGTTGATTTCTCTTCCTCGACTATCGCTCGCGAAGCGACTAAGAGCGCCACGCCTTCGGATGATGCTTCAGCCCAAGAAGAGGATGCCCCTTCCGAGACCGAGGGCCCCACCACTACCAAATACCCTTCGCTTCCTACCATTATGAGTCCGGTCGCCGAGCCTACCCCGGAGCGTCGCCGTCAGACCATTGCACCAGGTGACTTCACATTCCGTGCTGGTGACGGAATCGTTTTTGGCCCGTCTTCTCTAGCTCCGCCGGCATCCGAGAAGCGTCCTTCTACCATCCGCCATGTTTCTGCCGAGCCAGACATCGTGCCTTCTGGTATTGCGGCGAGTCAGAAGAAGCGCAAGTTCGATTTCGAGAACAAAATCAACGCCAACCCAGCTGAGCGTTCTCCAACCGTTACTGGCGGCAGCAAGAAGCGCAAGTTTGCGTTCGAGAACAGCGCTGCTGCTAATTCTGCGGAGCCTACCAGCACTTCTTCCGACAAGGAGAATGGTGGCGCGACTGAGGAGGCCGAAGAGGAGAGCGAGAGCCGACCCTCCAAGCGCGTCAAGTCGGAGCCAAAGACGAGCAAGAATGCGCCAAAGCCTGCTCCCAAGGCTGCTCCTAAGCCTACTTCTTCGAGAATGCCCACTCTCGGCGTCAAGCCCAAAGCCAAGGCCAAGTCTGCTCCCGTCCCTCCTCCTGCTCCAAAGGAGGAGAAAAAGAAGCCGGCTACTTCCATCAGCATGGCCAGGCTGGCTGAATTATCCAAGCCGAAGCGTCGTGGTTGAAAGCCATCCGATCATGGCCTAAACCCAACGCGCTTCATACTGAGATGTTCGTCTCCAATGAGCGCGCATCAACGGCTTTCCACCGCCGAACCTCTCGTAACTTTTCTTCTACTTCTTTCTTGTCTGTTTCTGTAACGATGGCGTCACTATGGTTTTGGGTGGAAAATCGGACGGTTTGGGTCAAGGGGCGTTGGACGCGAACTGTCTTGGATTGATTGAGATTGAGACTTTCCTGGTTTTGAAATGACAACAACAACAAGTATAACACTCGAGTACTGTTTGTATATTAGCGCAAGCAAATGGCATAGCTTTACATCTTCTAGAAACGTCTATTCTACTTTTGACTTCATGACATACTGGAGTGCCTGGCCTTCGTTGAACACCCTTACCCGTAAACACTCTTAACATTACATTCTTCACTGCGATCCAAGGATCGACTGGAAACGATGTTCTTCATTGCTATCGTTGATTGGAGGAGAATGGAAGACATTTGCCATGGATCGAGGGGCAAAAATCAAAACGAAAAAGTGTTTCAAGAGAAGTTACTTCGATTATCTTACACGACAACCATCTTCCCTCCCCAGCAGCAGCAGTAGCGGCAGCAGCAGCAAGCATTCTCCCCTGCCTTGTCTGCTCGTTTTGTTTTGCCTCCCTTCCTCGTTTCACCAACTTCTCTGCTTCACCTTCTCGAAAGCAAAATGACAAATAAGAAAAATAGGCGCAGCAGTATGCGCGTGTGTGTCTGACAGAGAAGGGGCGGGAGAAGATGAAGCCGCCTGGAAATTTTGCTTCTCTCCCTCTCTCGCCCCTCCTCTCTCTTTCCCCGTGTATGACCGTCTCGTCCCTCGTGTAATAAGATTTTGCTAAACGAAATAACTTGGATAAGAAAAGAAAGGAACCGCGTCAACAAAGAAAAGCAAAAGTTCGCCGTGGGAACGCCGTCGCCGTTGGAGCGGGTGGGATGGAAAGCAGGATGCAATGAAATGGGGGAATGGGTTGTGCTGCGATGATGGGAGGAATGCGTGCGTGGATGGTTGTGGATGCTTCTTCTGTTCTCCGGGGGGGATGTATTCGGGGTGCGAGGTGGTTGCGAGTGCGGCAACGGCGGGTCTACTTCCGGGACCTTGTGGTGTCGGCTTCTAGCCAACGAGAACGGTTCTGCATGCGAAGCTTCGGCAGGTGAGATTCTTAGTCTGCGCTTCTTGAAGGCTATAGAACATCACCGATGTTACGGGTGATGGGATTAACACCCTTGTGCGGCGGGCTTCGCGGATCGTGGCTAGCAGTCGTTCTTTGTGTTTCCTCGGGATCCGTGGGTCCGGGCGGTGGTGATACTGACATTGAAAATGGGTTCTCTGTGAACTCTGTCGCGCGTGGTGACATGAGAGCATCTTCGAAGCTTGAGAATGTGGGCTCTGGGGCCTTTTGTGGTTGCTGGTGTCGGTGCTGCTGTTGGTGCTCGATGTGTAGCTTGGCTTCTAAATCGGCTTGCAGGCGTTGCAGCTCTTGCTGTTCCCTGATGCTGGGCGATGACACTTTACCCCTCAGCGTTCTACGTGCAGGCGTGTGCAGTGTTTGAGACTTGTTGGACTCGTTCGAGGTCTGCTTTGCTGAGAGAGACTGGGTCCTTGTGATACTTGAACTATGCTGGTGCATAGAGCCCATGCCAAGCTGGGCCAACAGGGCCGACCTGTCGAAAGGTGAGGACGAAAATTCTGTAGACGTTGGCGACATCAAGCCGAACGCATCGCCAGGATCTGCCTCTGCAGAAGGGTTCAAAGGGGTCATTGCGAACTCTGCTGCTCTCGGCGAGGCAACACTCTCAGTTGGCGTAGCAGCTTCATCATCCTTGTAAGGGAACGTTGGAACTGTGATAGTCTTCGTCTTGATCTCTGGTCGCTCCGGCTCAATCACATTCAGGGAGGGTATGAGGTGACCTGCAGGATCGACGTAGGTCGGCGATGTTGTCGAACTTAACGTTCTTGGTCGCGGGCTGGGTTGGGTGTGGTCCTTAGGCCACGGCATACCAGAAGGAGCAGAGGATGGACCTGGACTCAAAGCTGGGAGTGAATCGTCGTCAGGAACAGGGCGATGCATGTTTCCTGCTCCCACAGATAGCGCGGCTGAAAGTGGTCCAGATTCTGTTGATCTTGATGAGAACGGACCAGGCCATTCACTGAGGGCAGACCCAGGAGTAATTGGCGAAAGACCGCGGTTATCGGGGAGCAGGCCACCGCGGGCCAGACTTGAACGAAACTCTTGAAGTTGCATGATGAAGTTCTGTGTTTAGTGTTAGCAATGTAAGTTTATACGTGCTGAAGGTTGAAACTTACCATGTTGGGTCCAATCCACTTGCTCCTCGCCTTGACAGAATCATAAGCTTCCTGCACGCTTAATGATGGGTCCTTGTACAGCCAGTAAGCTACTACCAGACTCGCTGAACGACTGACACCACACTGGCAATGCACCAGAACCCTTTTGTTCTCAGAAACTTTCTCGTCAATTATTTTGACAAGTCTGAGAAGGTCCGGTACGATGTCACTGTTGTGCTCCCAGGGGATGTGGATGTACTCTGGCTCCTTGCCGGCATTTTGCAGAGATGGCGAACTCGTGTTCAGAGGCGTGGCTTTGGGTGTGGTTGGAGAACTCGGTTGTCGTTGCTCGGGAGTATGTGCGAGTCTGTCACGTTTGGGCGCGTACTGTATCCCACCGCCACCGTCGAGTCGCACTTCAGGCTCAGGAGACTTGGGCTCGACATTTCTGTCGAAAGGATTGCGAACTTCGACAGCGACGTTCATGACGACATCGTATTTGAGTGCTTGCTCGGCGGTGGGCTCCAGGTAAAGATCGATGTATGGTTCATGAACACAGATTGGTCCATCCGGGTAAGCTTCAGGCTTCTCTTCGCGCGATAGTGGAATGTCGAAATTCTGTTCTTCGTCCACTTTTGCCTGAATTTGAGGTCCTTCTGTCGGCGAAAAGATTGTTTCGAGAGTAGTGGATTCAAAGAGCTTCGGTGCTATGGGACTTTCTTCGCCCAGAGTCGGATATAAAGGTAAGGAAGGACTTGATTGGAAATGACGAAGAGTACCGGGCCTGCCGAATGATGGTGTTGCGGGGATGGCGAGTTTGATCTGCTGCGGTGGGGGGTTTATCGACGCAGGTGTCCGTATTGTCAACCCGAGGTTACTAGGCTTTCGTTTGGGCGGTGACGGAGGTTTGACAAACGAGGGCGACATGATGCTGGGTTCAGGCTCGGCATTTTGCACGAGTGGAAGACTTGTTGTAGATGATGCCCGCCCGGGTGCACGAGAAGTGTTGACAGCGAGGTTTTTGAGGTTTTTACCTTTCTTCGGAGGCGCAGGCTTCTGCAGCTCAAAAAAGGGAGCACTCTGCTCGTGTGCAGTGCGTGGACGGAACATCCCAGCGGCGAATGAATTTGGTGGAGGAGATTCGGGGGATGAGCCTGGGGAAGTTTCGGTTGCGCTTGAATCGTCCACAGTAGAACAGGTCGTTGTTGGTGAGGAGTCGTTAGATGCAGCAGTTGAATCGCTGATAGTGTGATGATGAAATCTGCCAAAAACTTTTTCGGCGTACTCGGAAGACTTAGGAAATTCAATTAATGGGTTTGGAGAAGCTGGGTGAGGCAGCTCTTTGGTTGCGGACATGACTGTGTCGGAATCGACCAACGTAGAGGCCGATTGAACCGAAGGCACTGCTGAGTTCGTGGCTGGTCTGTCTAAGCCCAGCCTGAACCAGAGTCGACCATATGCTTTCCAGTCGATAGGGCGTGAATGATTCGTTATGCGTCTAAGCCGTTCGCTGGTGTGTAGAGATCTGTGTTCGGCCATTGTCAGTAGGCTGTGTTGGTGGAGCAACGACCTGCGCCGCTCAAATGTTGTATGTACAATATGGTGGAGAAGAATGGAATGGGCAAGGAACGACAAGGCGAGGTCAGAGTGCAGGCACAAGAGTTAGGAAAGCGTTGGCCTACAGCAGCAGGCAAGCAATAGCGCTTGGGCAACTCAAGGCCGAGGTTGCATGACCAACAGCGATCGCGGGGAGCCCCAAAGGAGCTTGTGGCGTCTGTGTTGCGCAATA
>MSJI02000724.1:0-32836 GCA_001931905.2 Cladosporium sp. IMV 00045 | reverse complement strand
AGGGCTCGACCTCACCGCGCTCACCCTCCTCAGCAACCTGCCCTACTACTACCTGCTCAACGCCTTCTACACCGCGCACGACTACGCCGTCCTGCCCGCCCTAGCAACCGACCTGATCAGCATCGCCCTCCCCTTCCTGCTCTTCACGCGCGCCTCCGCCACGCCCACAGACGCCAAACTCACCCGCGCCGCCTCCCGCGCCATCGTGCGCGACTGGCAAGTGCTCTCGCTCGTCACCGTCTTCGGCGCCGCCGTCTATGCCGTCACCCTCTACACGTCCGCCTTCACCTGGCTGCCCGTGTACATGGTCACGCACTTCGACAACCTGCGCACCCTGCACCACACCGGCGAGGACAACCTGCTGCTGCAAGTCGCGCTGGCCTTCCCCGCCGGCCTGGCCACGACGCGCTTTCTCTTCGTCCCCGCCGTCGCGGCCTCGAACAAGCTCCTGCGCGCCCTCGACCCCATCGCCGCCGACGCCGCCGAGGCGCAGAAATTCGACTCCGAAACCGCCACCCTCGGCCAGACGATCGCGTACAACCTCGGTTTCGGCGCGGGGGGGTTCACGACGCGCACGCAGGTTTTGACCAAGCGCACTGCGGTTTTGGTCGTGTGTTCTTCCGTAAACACTTTCGTGCGCGTCTTCGGCACGATCGAGGGCACCGAGTTGACTGGCGCGCTGGGCTGGTCGGGCTTGTGGGCTGCGGCGGGCGTGTTGACGGGGATTGCTTATGGGTGGGTTGCGGAGGAGTGATCATGAAGAGAGATGAGGTGGGCAAAGGGAAAGGAAGGAGGAGGAGGGGAATTGAATGGAAAACTAGGTACCTACATTCATCCGGTTTGTGAACGGGATTTGAATGTAGTTCTTGTATAGTATGCCTATCTATTTTACGTACTTTTGATAAGGAAAGCCAAAAAAGAAGTTCAGAATCGTGTCAGTCTTTCGTTTTCGCCCCTGTCTTCCGGTCTGCTTCTCTTCTCATCATATCTAGAGATCGGAATTTGACCATGTGACTTCTCTCAAGATCGGGATGTCGAATTCTTCGAAGTCTCGTCGTCAATACAGGAAGAGAGCTGAAGAGGGAGGAGGGGGAGAACGGCGAATAATTCTGTCAGCCTTCGACAAGTTTTTAGGTACTAAATAATAGGTACGCGATGCGTCCGCTCGTCTGTCCAACGTGCCCTCGCCTCTCTGATTGGCAAATGTCGCGTACATAGCGAACAAAGCTTGACGACCGGTCATTCCCTTTCGTGATGATGCTGAGATGCGATAGCCGTGGTTCAACGGGACATTCGAGATAACAGATGGATTGAAGAAAGAAGTTGGTTCGATATCTTACACAACACAACCACAGCCCCTCCCCATCAGCAGCAGCAAGCAGCAAGCAGTTCCCTCCGCGCTGCCCTGCCCTGATCTTCTTAACCCCCCTCCCTCGTCTTCCCGACACCTCCGCTCTACCCCCTTCGAAGGCAAAAAGAAAAACAAAATGAAAAAACTAGCGCAGTATGCGTGTGTCAGACAGAGAAAGGGACGGGGGTAGAAACCTTCTCCTCCGAGCAGTTTCCCCTGGTTTCCCCGTCCCCCTTCTATTCCCCTATGTATGACCGTCTCGTCCCTCGTGTAATAAGATTTTGCTAAACGGAATAACTTGAATAGGGAAGAAAAAGAACCATGAAACAAAGAAAAAGCAAAGGTTCGCCGGTGGAACGCCGTCGCATGGAAGCTGGTGGGATGGAAAGCAAAATGGATAGAAAGAAAAGAGGGATGGGTAATGCTGCGATGATTGGGGGAATGCGTGCGTGGTTTGGTTGTGGGTGGGTGCTTTTTCTGTTCTCCGGGTGGAATAATTGGAGACGCGAGATGGGAAATAGCATCCCTCTTTGAGGAGCTTATCATAGTCGAGCAAAGGCTGACAGGAACATTCTGCAAAGCGAAGCTTTGGCGGATGGCTATCCTGACATGCGCCTCTTCAAGGCGGCTATAGGACATCACCAATGTTACGGGTGATGGGGCTGACACCTTTATGCGGCGGGCTTCGTGGATCGTGGCTGGCGCTCGTTCTCTGAGCTTCCTCGGGAGGCGCGGGTTCAGGTGGTGGTGACAATGACATTGAGAACGGGTTCTCTGTGAATTCTGTCGCGCGTGGTGACATGAGAGCATCTTCGAAGCTTGCGAATGAAGGCTCTGACGTTTTAGCCGGTTGTTGTTGTCGATGCTGCTGTTGGTGCTCGATATGTAGCTTGGCTTCTAGATCGGCCTGCAAGCGTTGCAGCTCTTGCTGTTCTCTAATGCTTGGCGATGACACTTTGCCCCTCAGCGTTCTGCGAGCAGGCGTGTGCAGCGTTTGAGACTTGTTGTTGAACTCGTTCGAAGCCTGCTTGGCTGAGAGAGACTGGGTTCTTGTGATACTTGAACTATGCTGGTGCATAGAGCCCATGCCAAGCTGAGCCAACAAGGCCGACCTGTCAAAAGGTGAGGACGAAAATTCTGTAGACGTTGGCGACATCAAACCGAATGCATCGCCAGGATCTGCCTCTGCAGAAGGGTTCAAAGGGGTCATTGCAAACTCGGTCGCTCTCGGCGATACAACACTCTCAGTTGGCGTGGCAGCTTCATCATCCTTGTAAGGGAACGTTGGAACTGTGATACTCTTCATCTTGATCTCTTGTCGCTCCGGCTCAATCACATTCAGTGAGGGTATGAGATGACCTGCAGGATCGACGTAGGTTGGCGATGTCGTCGAACTTAACGTTCTTGGTCGCGGGCTGGGTTCGGTGTGGTCCTTAGGCCATGGCATGCCAGAAGGAGCAGAGGATGGACCTGGACTCAAGGCTGGGAGTGAATCGTCATCAGGAACAGGGCGATGCAAGTTGCCTGCCCCAACAGATAGCGCGGCTGAAAGGGGTCCAGACTCTGTCGATCTTGATGAGAATGGGCCGGGCCATTCACTGAGGGCAGATCCAGGAGTAATTGGCGAAAGACCGCGGTTGTCTGGGAGCAGGCCACCGCGGGCCAAACTTGAACGAAACTCTTGAAGTTGCATGATGAAGTTCTGTTTTTAGTGTTAACAATGTAATCATATACGGGATGAAAATTGAAGCTTACCATGTTGGGTCCAATCCACTTGCTTCTCGCCTTGACGGAATCATAAGCTTCCTGCACGCTTAACGAGGGGTCTTTGTACAGCCAGTAAGCTACGACCAGACTCGCTGAACGACTGACACCACACTGGCAATGCACCAGAACCCTTTTGTTTTCAGAAACTTTTTCGTCAATAATTTTGACAAGTCTGAGAAGGTCCGGTACGATGTCACTGTTGTGTTCCCAAGGGATGTGGATGTACTCTGGCTCCTTGCCGGCGTTTTCGAGAGGTGGCGAACTCAAGTTCAGGGGCGTGGCTTTGGGCGTGGTTGGAGAGCTCGGTTGTTGTTGCTCAGAAGTATGTGCGGGTCTGTCACGTTTGGGCGCGTACTGGATTCCACCGCCACCGTCGAGTCGTAGTTCAGGCTCGGGAGACTTGGGCTCGACATTTTTGTCGAAAGGATTGCGAACTTCAACAGCGACGTTCATGACGACCTCGTACTTGCGTGCTTGCTCGGCGGTGGGCTCCAGATAAAGATCGATGTATGGTTCATGAACACAGATTGGTCCATCTGGGTAAGCTTCAGGCTTCTCTTCGCGCGATAGTGGTATGTCGAAATTCTGTTCTTCGTCCACTTTTGCTTGGATTTGAGGTCCCTCTGTCGGTGAGAAAATTGTTTCGAGAGTGGTGGATTCAAAGAGCTTCGGCGCTATGGGGCTTTCTTCGCCCAGAGCCGGATATAAAGGTAGAGAAGGACTTGACTGGAAATGACGAAGAGTACCGGGCCTGCCGAATGATGGTGTTGCGGGTATGGCGAGTTTGATCTGCTGCGGTGGAGGGTTTATCGACGCAGGTGTCCGTATTGTCAATCCGAGGTTGCTAGGCTTTCGTTTGGGCGGCGACGGAGGTTTGACAAACGAGGGCGACATGATGCTGGGTTCAGGCTCGGCATTCTGCACGAGTGGAAGACTTGTTGTAGATGATGCCCGCCCGGGTGCGCGAGAAGTGTTGACAGCGAGGTTTTTGAGGTTTTTACCTTTCTTCGGAGGCGCAGGCTTCTGCAGCTCGAAAAAGGGAGCACTCTGCTCGTGTGCAGTGCGTGGACGAAACATCCCTGCGGCAAATGAATTTGGTGGAGGGGATTCGGGGGATGAGCCTGGAGAAGTTTCGGTTGCGCTTGAATCGTCCACAGTAGAACAGGTCGTTGTTGGTGAGGAGTCGTTAGATGCAGCAGTTGAATCGCTGATAGTGTGATGATGAAATCTGCCAAAAACTTTGTCGGCGTACTCGGAAGATTTGGGAAATTCAATTAATGGGTTTGGAGAAGCTGGGTGAGGCAGCTCTTTGGTTGCGGACATGGCTGTGTCGGAATCAACCAACGTAGAGACCGATTGACCTGAAGGCACTGCTGAGTTCGTAGCTGGTCTGTCTAAGCCCGACCTGAACCAGAGCCGACCATATGCTTTCCAGTCGATTGAGCGTGAATGATTCGTTATGCGTCTAAGCCGTTCGCCGGTGTGTAGAGATCTGTGGTCCGTCATTGTTAGTAGGCTGTGTTGGTGGAGCAACGACCTGCGCCGCTCAAATGTTGTATGTACAATCTGGTGGAGAAGAATGGAATGGGCAAGAAACGACAAGGCGAGGTCAGAGTGCAGGCACAAGAGTTAGGAAAGCGTTGGCCTACAGCAGCAGGCAAGCAATAGCGCTTGGGCAACTCAAGGCCGAGGTTGCATGACCAACAACGATCGCGGGGAGCCCCAAAGGAGCTTGTGGCGTCTGTGTTGCGCAATAGGATAGATTGACGTACCGAACAGCCTTCTCCAGGAAAGCCCGTGACTGGTGAGATGCCGGACCTCACAAAGCGCCAATATGCCAAAGAAGGAACGACGGTAGGCTTCTGGTGTGGGTGCCGGTAAGCTCAAGGAATAGGCAGCGCTTGCAAAGAGAGGGTGATGCTTTTCTTAGTAACGCTGTTACTGCATGTCCGCGTGGACGAGTGTCGGTCGGTCGGTCAAGGAAAAAGTCGTAACAAGTAGAGGCAATGGGCCAATGACAGCCGGAATGCAAGCGCTCAATCACCTGCAGCTACTACCCAATCAGCAAATCAGAACGCTTTGCCACAGGCCTTTCACTACGGCATGCTAAATAGATTCTGCCATGACCTGAACGCACATGCGAACCGCCGACATTCTTAATGCTGCGTATTCTCCCATGACAGGTTCCAGGCCAGGCGTTCCTCTGTGCAAGAATGCATGGTTGCTTGGCAGACTTACCAGTAACGCAACAAAGACTTTACGTCGGTGCGTTAAACAAGCGCGATAGAAGGCCTTGTGGGATAATGCACGGTATTTTCAATCCTCGCACAACCCAGGCTGGTCCACGAGGTGTAGAGGAGCTGACAGCGCGGGCTCCCAGCGAGTGATGTAACCAGCAGCCGACTCCACGGCCGTGTCGTATTGTGGTAGAGGTATATGTGTTTTGTGTGTCCAGCTAGCTCTCGTTGTATGATCCCCTCTTTCCAAGACTCGGGTCCCGGGTATCGCCAGCCAACAGCGGTGTGTGTGTGTGTGTGGTGTTTTGCTATTGATCGCGCAGCGCAAGCTGAAACAAAGAGAAGCACGCGCGCTTGGGCTCTGTTGCTAGGCCCAGTAGCAGGGATGGGTTGTCGTTGGGCGTATGTGGCCGGCGAGCCTGGTGCGAGGCGGGAGGAGAGGAGAGGAGTGGTAGAGGAGTGCGTGTATTGGGAGCAGCCGTGCGCGCAGGCTTGGAGTGCGTCGTCGAACGACGAGGGGAGTGATGAGTGCGAGTTGTTAGTGGGAGCGTGGTGTCCAGCGTTCAAGCAAGCGCCGCCGCTGTCTCGAAAGCCAAAGGCTATTCTTAGCCCTGCCGGCCGCGAACGGCATCCCGATATTCAAGATAAATGGTCTCGCCAGAAATGCCAATTATTTTAGTGCCCACGTCTAATGAAAGACCATCGACTATCTGAACAAGCACTCTGCAGGTTTAGAACAATCAATCTACCCCAACTCAATATACATCTCGCCATCTCCCACCAGTTTGCATGGTGGCAAACATCAACCTCACTTCCTTGTCTGTTTTGACACCCCCTGTCCTTTCTTCAAAGCATGGCTCAAACTCTGGCGGAATGAATGCGCGGTACTTTGTTGTTCGAACAATTGTTTACGCCGATTGAGTCTTCATTCTTCTCAACAGCATGCTTGAAGCACTCAAAATTGCAAAGACACCATCCCATCGGTGGTTCGCCTCCAACCGATCGCTACTGGGGATTATAATCTACCAGTTGGAGCTCGCTTGATCGACTTGCCTCAGGTAAAACGCAACAATCTATTTATATGGGCCGAAGCTAGCCCAAGGTTGTTCTAGCTTGCCGTGCTTACTTCTCTACTCCAAACCAACCAGAGCGCCGGTTTGCCAGTCGAGCTAGATCCTTCAAGGCTCAGAACGGCGGCCAAGGCGACTCTCACCTCTCGTCTTTTGCTGAGTGGGCGTCTGCTTCGTCGTCGTTCAGAAAGGCCTGTCGCCTGTTGTGAGGGGCTTGTCAGCGCATGCGAAGCGAAGCAGGTGAGAACAAAGGTTCTTGTCCCCCTCCCTCCGACTACGGGCAAGGCCACGTGCCAGCCTTCAATAGTTTCTCTGACAATCTTGATACACGAGGAAGTTTCCTGCTTCGTCAGCGTCGCGAACGTTCGATGCGTTGGCCGTTTTGTCTAGCCCTATGCGCGCGCGCGGAAAAAGATGCCTCGGTCGTCAGCCAGCGGATTGCGCTCGACACGCTCTATTTTTCGAAACGAAATTGCGACGTGAGCGTTACGCGGTCTGGCACGAACCGGGCGTTCACGCTGCTACAGACAAGGAACCTGAGGTGCGCAAAAGCCAGCCTGCGCTCAATGGGAGGTTTCTGCTACGATCTGAGCTTCCCATATAAGACGTGTTCGTCCACGTTGCGACAGGGAACAACCCCTCACAGCCCTCTTCCTCTTGCAAAGGCCTCCTGCCACAAACGCAAGGCGGAGTAGTACGTGGAAATCTCAGTCACCTCGTATACCAGCCGAGAATGGAACGTGAACCCACTGCTTACACTTTTCGGCCCCTTGCCATGAGCTCTACCAAAGCGGGTCAGGGTCGGCAGAAGTGGGTATGAAGGTATAAAACCGAAATCCTCGTCGCCAACGTACCAAACTTTGTGTTCTCTTTTGGGATCTACCCTGCAATTTTTGACTACGGCTAATAGCATTCGGAAGGGTCGGTAGTTGCAATACTAAATTCTGCTCAAGAACATCAGTTATAGAATCCACAAAACTCAGGAGGCCCACTTTTTCCCATGCTCCTATCAGGGGACATCGCCTTAAAATCTCGCTAGAATAGTGACTTGAAGCATTGCCGGCTGAAGCAATTATTTGTATGTTCCAATCATGCCGAGCCACCAAAATGAGAAATCGCAGCGCCCCGTGGGAAATATTTTGGAAGTAACATGATTTGGGCATGCTGCGTTCGTCGCATCTGCTGCCAACGTTGCTGAGGGTTTTTCCGTTGGCAATAGACAAGACCGTTTGTTCCACGATTGATCCTGCGAGAATGCTATCTCGTGACAACCTATGGCAAAGAACCAAGTCCACGCGGAAAAGATATCTTCAGATGCTCTCGACTTTGATTGCAAATTCATTGAATGGTTCGACAGAATAGATAGTTTGAACATCATAGGAAATCAAAAGAGATCAACCAAAGAGAAAAGAAAAAAGAAAGGAAAACACATCCTAACCCGCCAGTTTTCACTTCTTCCCCACCAACCCCCTCAAAACGTCCGCCTCAGCCTCAGACCGCGCGAGCTTGATGCGCAGCTCATCGCGATCCTTCGTCATGGCAGCAAGGGCCTCTTCCAGCTCGTCCAGGCGGTCCTGTCGACGCTGTCGATAGCGTCGAGCAGCCTCGGTGTTGCGCTCACGCTTACGTTTGCGAGAATCACCAGAAGGCTCATCCAAATTGTCTGTCAGGGCTGGCGAGATGGAAGCTGGCTTGGTGGTGGAAACGACCGGGCTGGTGGTCTTTGAGGATGACACGGTCGCGGTGACGCTCGGTGGCGGAGTGAAGTGGTTCAAGCCATACCAGTCGGAGTGAGGCGGGTCAGCAGGGGTTGCTGCCGACTCCGCCGTGGTAGGAAAGTACTTTGGAGTCGTGGTGGGAGGTTGTGTTGAAGAAAAGGTCTCAGGAAGCGTAGAAATGTTGTCGGTGGTAGTAGGAGGAAGAGGTTCGCAAGGAGCAGTGGTTGAAGCGAGTACGGTATCGAAGTCAAAGTCGAAGCCGCCTCCGCTTACAATTGACTCGGGATTGTGGTAGGCATTTTCCAAGGTGATGTCCTGACTTAGAAACTCAGAGAAGTCTAGTTGGAGAGAAGACCAGTCTGCATAATGGGGATGGTTTTCGGATAGCTGCTGTTGGTCTGGATACACGGAAAGAGGGCCTCGTTTATACGAGGCCGGAAGCCTTCAAGGTTGGTCTAGAAGAGGAGGTGGCGAGCGCGTGTGCAGGTGAGTGATGATGATCAGTATGAGGGAGAGGATGATGCTTTTTATCTACACCTGGAGGCAGATTTGGGAGGGTAGCATTGGGGCGTAGCTGAACCGGAGTTGCGCGAGTGGATCCACGCAGCGCCTGGTCTGGCCGTGTTGGGTTTAGTTTGGGGTAATCGGAGCGGATAGTCTGACGTGCATAATTTTGTTTTCTTGAGGTTTGCAGGAGCCGTGCTAGTTAGACGAACGATGAAACACTGCAAACTTTTACTCAATGGTCACGATGAATGGAAATGAGTCACTCTTCGTCGACGCTCCCCCACGCCTTGGCCTTGTGAAGTGAGGTCGATTGGCTTGAAGTGAAGTAAAGTCCTGTCCCATGATTGGTCGCGCCGGACGGTGTCTGTGAGAGGCAGTCGGATGCCTTGACCTTGCACGCTTTCTGAAGGGACGTCACTTTACATGCTCGACGTACTCGTATTGATGAGACAGATGTCGAAACAAAAGTGATCTACAACCTCAGCATCGCATCGCCCATCCGCATACTATGAAGCAAGAGAGATTAGGATCAGTGCTACACCACTTGAGAATCGTCGCTCTTTACTTCCTTCACAAGCAAACAACTAGACTGTTGCAATCTTGTGATTGGAACTAGTCAATCAAAATAAGCATCTTGCCCTTGAGTAATATCACATCGCCTATGGCAGAGATGGCCCGCATCGAAATCCGATATCTTAATAATGAGCCAGCAATTAATCGTGCACGATCTGATCGATATCGTGATCTTCCACCTATCAGTATCTTCATATCAGCTAACTGCAAACACCATCCACCAACCCCACGATAAGATAGGACCACCGATTAATCATTGCACTAGACTATCAACAAGAAAGCCTCCCCAAGCATATTCAACCAATCCTATCAAACCCTCAACCTCCCTCCTCAGTCATTGTAAAATCTGCGTCTCACCAACAATTAGCACAGGCTCGTCCCCACAACACTTGTTCGACTTCAAGCGAAGGAGCCATAGAAATAAGAAAGAAAAAGGCGCAATCAAACGATGTCAGCGATAAGAGTCGTCCACATGCCCAGAAGACTGTTCAATTCTTCCACGATTCTGGAACGGCGAGTGAAAGTGTTTTCATCATTCGCTTTTCTTCTTTCTCATAAGCGTTACAGATCAATTAGAAGTGGTACTTACTCTCTCCCAATGTCCATCTTGCTCCATAGACACGACGATGCGTTGGATAACCAAATGGATTGAATGAATTGGCTAGGCATTTGGATCGAGGTGAGGCACAATATGAACCAAAGAAATCGGGAGTCTCTAGCCTCGACGCATCTCTATCCATATCTATATACTCCCACATTTTTCAATTCGCACCGACCCCGCCGTGGTATGAGCCATCTTGACCAAACAAGACATCAATCCGACCTCGAAAGCACTCATCCATCCATCTCATTCCTCGGCGTCAGCTGCTGCTTGTCTGCTGCAGTGCTTACGAGAGCACCTCGCTTCGCTTAGGCATTGTGATTGCTATCTAGCTGAATGTGGGAATTGCGGTCTTGTTTTTTGGAAAGTACCATGCATATGCATAAGGTAGTTCTCGTTTCGCATATTTTGTATGCCGAAGTAATGATGAAGCGAGATTGTAATTCTGTTAGGTCAGGCCAGGAGACTTGCAGCCGAGCCACTTTGGTTTTCTCCTTAATCACAATGAGCATAACGCGCTTGTCACGATCCTCGCTACTTCTACCCCTACTTCTACCATTACTGTCCCTGCTGACCCTGCCTATCCACAGGCGTCGCGCCCAGTACCCAGCCCAACCCACTCGCCAACCCCCCACTGACGGCATTAGTAACCATATCCCTCCTCCGCATCCTCTGCTGCTCCGACTCCCCGGCAGCACCACTACCCAGACTCTCCGTACTGCCCTCCAAACCCCTCTCACTCTCGCCCGAACCCCTACCACCCTGCTGCAGCGCCTGCGCACCACCAGCACTCCCAAGCGGGAAAGCATTCCGACTAAACGCCCTAGCAGCACTGCGCGTGAGATCGAACATACTCACAGGCGCATCTTCCTGCCCTCCCCTAGCGGCGCCCAAGCGTCCCATCTCGCGCGTCTTCTGCCCCAGAAGCATCTGCGGCTGCTCGCCAGGCGAGGCAAAATGGCCCGGCAAATGGGAGGGAGGGGCCTCGCGGCGATCCGCGCGGTCGTCGAAGTCCTGCTCCGCTTGCGCTTGCGAGAGTTGCAGCGATGTCATCTCTTCCTCGCAGCGGCGCCAGGCGGAGAGGATGTCTGTGAGAGCGGAGGTGGGGGCGAGCAGAAGCGAGAGGGAGAGGAGCTCGGTGCGCTGCTCGAGGCGGCGGAGCGTGGGTGGTGTGGCGGTTGTGGGGCGGTAGCGGCCGGCGAGGAAGGCGGCGCGCCACGAGATGTCGTCGTCTTGCGGCGCGGCGGCGGAGCTGGTGCTGGTGTTGCGGGCGTGTTTTGGGGGTGCGTTGTTGGGGGAGGTGATTTCTGCGCCGGAGGGGGTGAGGCGGCTGACGATGTAGGAGTAGGCGGTTTCGAAGTCTTCTTCTCGGAGAGCTGCTTCGATTGCCATGAAAGTGATTCTGCGCTCGGCGTCTTTGCGCTTGTTCTCCAGGCCACCGGTTGAGTCTGTGGTCTCGTCCATCTCGTCGATGTTGCCTTCTGACGGTGCAATAGGTAAGCCCGCAGACACTAGGTTTGTTCCGATCGAAATCAGATCGTCCACTTGTGTATAGCTCTTGGGGTTCTGCTCAAGAACTTTGGTGATAAGACCAATGGGATCGTGGGAGACACGAATGCTGACCGGCTGGAACGGAACGCCGTGCTGCAAAGTCAAAGAGTAGAAAGATAGAGCATGAGTCGCCGCAATCAACGCAGCCACTTCACGGAAGCGCTCGCTAGACGGAAAATGAGGCCGGAACGTAGTGATACTGCACAGTGTCAGCCGTGGAACATATCAGCCAACCAGCAATAAACTCACATATCATTCGCCCTCTTCATGTTCCCTCTCGTCTTGTTGCCGTTACTCGCACTGTCATACATCTCGAACGCCTTGCCCAGCAAGACATCCTCGATCTTCGACGAAGACAGCGCCGACTTCTCATTGACGTAGATCTGCTCAATCATGCGAAAGCCTGCAAATAAATCACGCGTGATGATCAGCAAGGGAACTACTCCGGCGGTGCATAGCGTGCTGCTGTTCTGTGCCGACAAACGGGAAACTCAAGCTCTCTTCGGACACTCCGGCAGTGGGGTCTGTGTTCTGCTCGGGATCGACGTCGCGTGCTGGAAACAGCAATCGGGTAAGTGTGTGGGCCGTGAGAAGGGAAGTTGAAGGAGGGGATGGAAACAAGTGAAACCGAGTGACAGATCAGAATAGGACAAAAACAAAGACTTACGGTTTGTTTCAGTAAATACCTTGAGCATCTCGGTCTCAAAGTCCTGTTTGTCAATCTTGCCCAAGACTCCCGCACCATGGCTCGCGGTGATGTCGTCTGTGTCAATGCCCCAGTTCCACAACCAGACGAGTTTCGCCCGGCAAGCAGTCCAGTCGGTCTCGTCACGTTTGCCAGTTTCAGCAAGCCCCCGAAGCATCTTCTGCAGGACGACCATTTGACTCTCGGCCGTGCCGTAGAATTGCAGCCTGGCAACGTCGACGAGCGAGGTGGTGTACCCAAGACCCAGGAATTGGTAGGCAGTGTAGACGTGCATTTGCAGCAGCATGTATGTTTCCATGCGAGGGGTGGTGAGAGGGTGTTCT
The DNA here is from genome assembly GCA_001931905.2 of Cladosporium sp. IMV 00045. NCBI lineage: Eukaryota > Fungi > Ascomycota > Dothideomycetes > Cladosporiales > Cladosporiaceae > Cladosporium > Cladosporium sp. IMV 00045. The sequence goes on along the minus strand of MSJI02000724.1, from coordinate 20,432 downwards.
GGCGTCAGCAAGTTATCGGGAAGCAAGTCCTGTAGAGTTCGCGACTCGTCCAGGACGGCCGCGTGCTTTTCCACCTTCGGGAGGCTATCGACGCTGGTGGCGAGGTCAGGCGGTGGGACGAAATCCAGCAACTCAGCCAGTCGAGCTAGAACACCATGAGCGCCGCGGACGGTCTCCTCAGACGACGGTTGAGCAGCATAGCAGCTCGCAAAAGCAGCCTGAGCGTACTGCAACTCCAATTTACGTTGCACATCGTCGTCGAGGTAGGGACGGTGCTGGCCCCTCTCATACCCACCGAAATCCACATCGACAGGCCCATCCCACTCCTCGACCAAGTGCGCGATGAGAGGGAAATCAGTCTCGGAACGACGCACCATCCAGCGATAGACGAACTCCCAATCGTGACCCGTCTTGTCCTCCTCTTTGACACCATCCAGAGCAATCTTCTTCACCCCCTCCGTCAAAGCCTGCTCATCCCCCTTCTCCCTCTCCCTCTCCCTCTCCCTCTCACTCTCCCTCTCCCTCTCCCTCTCATAACCAACCCTCCTCCTCTTCCTCTCCGTATGCCCATACATCCACGGCCCAACCAACCCCTTCACATCCCTCGCCACCTGTCCATCCCCCTCCTTGACAACCCTAGAAAGCAGCACCTCCACTCCCCTCTCGCCACTCAACTGCACAAACTCCCCCAACGACTCCTCCACCGGGTCCTCCGGATAATACTCAAAATTCAACCTCAACAGCGGCAACACCGCACTCACAAACCACACCCTGAGATACTCATTCCTCTCCAGAAAAGGCTCCACAAGCCCCACAACCAACCCCAGCATCCCCGTCGTCTCATCCACGCGCTCCGCGCGATGCACAAGAAACCTCGTGAGCAAATCCTCCGGAGCGTGAGGCGGGAAGCGCGGCGGCTCGATGTCCTTGAGGTGCAATTTCTTGACTTTCCTGCGCGCGCTGGAGGCGTCTAGAGCGCTCACGGGCGCGGTGTCGAGGGCCACATCGGGCCGGTCGACGTCGAGGTAGAGGTTCGAGGCGACTTCGGAGATGTACGTGCGGTAGGCGGCGGGGTCGAGGGATTCGGGCAGGTAGGTGAGGAGGATGCGCAGGACGAGAGAGGAGGAGAGGGCGTCTGGGCGGGACGGGGTGAAGGTGTGCAGCGAGGGGATGTCGGCGGATGAGGCGTAGTGAACGGCGAGGAGGATGCATTGGTCGGGCGTGAGGTCTTTGGGAGGGACGGGTTGGGGGGTTGGTGTGGTCATGGTTGGGAGGGTGGGTTGGGTGGTTTCTCGAGTCGGGTGCGTGAGGTCGTTAAGGTTTTATCATGGCAGTGTTGGAAGTCGTTATGGAGAATCGGTGGTTTATGTTGGAGGGTGTGGTGAATAATGATTCTATGTTGATTTGTTGAACTCCCAGTGGAATTGTTACTTTAAAGTGTCATTTAGCAGAACAGCAGAGCCCAAGTCCAGGCCTATGATGAATGAGATCGGCAATCTAGTCCCACCATAAGCCGTCGTGGAATTATTGGGTGGAAACCGCATATCATCACGACACGACACGAAAGACACAAAATATATTCATTGAAAAGTTATGCATGACAGATATTTCGAATCACTCAATAATGTATATTGTAGTATTGCTTCGCGTAGCGATGACTGATGACGTTGGTCCAAAACCCAAACACTCTCCCAAAAGCTCGCAATCGACCGATCGTACACAACTCCAACAACAGCGTGCTGAATAAAGACAAAACCGAAGGGAAAAAAGGATACGAAACCACAAGGCAAGGAGAACGAAGAGGCACAGCGTGCCATCTATGTGTTGCTCTCTCGAGTCGCCACCAACAAAAGGAAACCCAGAAAAAGGAAAACGCCACGCTAATCGCATCAATTCGTTGCCAGCCCAAAGACGGAACAAAAGGAAAAAAGAAAAACGAAAAGCAAGTGTACAAACAGGAAAAACGAGACCACAATAAAGGCAAGAAGACATAAGAAATGACACGTAAGGAATTCATCTCAAGAGCACCGCCGCGATCGAGTCCTACTCAACCACGACATTTTGGCAGCGCTGGCTAAGGCTGGGAGTGCGGCTGACCATGTCCACAGCTCGGCGCGAGCTATACTGATGCCCGAGATTTCCACTGGAGAGAATACGGCGTCGAGACTGCGAGTGGTTTTCTGGCTCGTTCATTTCCTCTTCCACAACAGGAGGGGTCGAATCGCGCGTGAAGCGGCGTCGGTTACCGTCCAGATTCAGTGAAGCAACGCGCGGAATGTCGCGATTGTTCTCATGTGCATCAACATTGGCGCGACGCGCATTCAGAGACTCGCGGAGACCGGGGCTGCGGAATGAAAATTTACTGGTGGCCATGGGATACTCGCGAGGACTTTGGTGTTGGGAGGTACGCCTGTTACCGACGTCTGTCATCGCGCGAGAGGGCGGGCGGCCCGGACTGTCGTCATCACCACTGTTCCCTTCATATTGCTCGAAGCGAGGCGTTACGAGCCTGTTGCTTAATCGGCTCTGACGACGGGACTCCAGTCCTCGGTGTGGCTGCGATGGTGTGGTCTCCTGCTCCGAGACCGAGACGTCATCGCCACTCGCCTGAGGGCTGCTCATAATGTTGCTATTGGGGTGAAGTCCGAGAATGCTGCTTCTGCGTGCTTCAAGACGACTAAAGGGTCGGCTTCCACCAATCTTGCTCAGATCTTCTCCATAGGCCAAGCTTGTCCTGGAAGGTTTGGGCCTAGGTCCGACAGTCCTGGGCGGCGTTTCGATGCCGATTGGTGATGACACGATGCTGGGTGTTTCGTGCTTGCCCTCGCACAATGCAAGGCAAAGATCCGTCAGATTCCGGCACATCAAGTCGGCCTTCCTTCTGATATGACGGTCGGACACGGTGACACCATTAATAATAGATGCGGCTGAAAAAGTGGTACCTTGCGGTCCGGCGCTTCCGGTCATTGCCGCTAATTGCAATGCGTCCGTGGCTGTTGCCTCGAGGGTACGGTAAAGTGAGACACTGAGAAGTGCCTTAGCCTTAGCCAGCGCAGCGTGTAATGTAGGGTGGATGTCCTCCAAAGACAGTTGCGCAGGTGGTGGCGATTTCGGATTGTCCGCGCCCGCGCGTGTGTCTGGCTGCGACTTGCGTTCCTGCTTGGGTGATGAGTCGATCGTAGTTGGCGCAGTAGTAGCAGTCCGAGGCCTTTCGGAGCTCGTCACTCTGTTTGTGACAGCAGCGCTTGAAGTAGACGGCATCTTTCCAGTAAGCTCCAGTTTCTTGATCCGAGACTTCAGATCGTCCAGCTCATCCCAGACTGTCGAAGGTGCGGTTGTCGAGTCCACAGAGTCAGACTCGGCGGCCGAGCGTTTCGCATCCGAGCTGTTTGCGGGCGATTCGCCTTCAGAATCTTGCGGTTTGGCAGAATGACTGCCTTGCCTGTGGCCATGAGATGATACTGTAGAGGGATATCCAAAAGAAGGACGGCGTCGACCGAAAGTGGGCAGCTCCGGCGATTTCTCTGGCGACTGCACGCGCTCGTTGTATCGGATAGATGTCGTTCTCGGGGAGCAATCCTGTGCTGCAGAGTATCGACTTCCATTCCTCATATGCACATTGGCAGAAGCGCTGTTGTCGTAGCGAGGAGAGGTGAAGCTTGCTCCCAGACCTGGCGCGGGAGTCTTGAAGCCGTTGTTGGCACGGGATGTATCGATGTGTGTACTGAATCTAGAAGATGGGCGGTTTCCAAGTTGCGTGGTCGCGCGTGGATATCCATTTTCTGAAGTGGGCGCGAAAGATGGTGAGGTCGGCTGGTGTCGTTTGCTGTGCCATGAAGAGCGAGAAGCGTTGCGCTGGGTTATGGTATTGTCGGCGTCGGTGCTGTCCTCGGCAAGTTGCATGAACAAGTCCTCGTTGCCGTCTGCCTGGGCGCGGGCCATGTCGGCGCGAGGTTGTCCTGTCAGTGCTGCTAGAGCCTCCTCGTCTTGCGTCGGTTGGTATTCGTGTTGGGTGTTGTTGTTGTTGTTGTTGTTATTGCTCGTAAAAGTGGGAAGCGAGATCCCGCGGGCGTGTGACGCATGCGAGGGCCCGCTGGCTTGTGGCAGGGAAGTGGGTGGTTGGCAGGCTTCGGATGTTACGCCATTGTTACGCGGCGAGGAGAAAACAAGAGAGCGTCGAGGGGGAGCGGGAGGAGGAGTTGGCGATGATCGCGCAGCAGAGGCGGCGTCGAAATAGTGGTAGGCCAGAGGGGAGGAGGGCAGGGGGTGGGCGGTATTATAGCCCTGACTCGCGGTATTATTATTCTGGCGGCCTTGCAGACGCGACGGGCTTCCTCGCGAGTTTGCTGCAGCAGGCCTGGATGTCGAGAGGAAGTGTGGAGGGATTGCGGGCACAGGCGTGCGGGAGAGGGGAATGCGCTTCTTCAAGGGGTGTTCGGCCTGCAAATCGTCGTTGCCGTACGTGCGACGGCGAAGTCGTGATGCTGAAGGCGTAGTCGAAGTTCCAGTATGAACTTCTCCCCCCGACGGCCGTTGAAAGTGAGATGCTGCTGCTGCTGCAGGCGAGGCTGGGGAGCGTTGCTCGCCGTCTTGGTTCCGGAGAGACATGCGGCTAGTGCTCCTGCCATCCACGCGAGAGGCCATGCTGGTGGCTGCAGAAGCACCGCACTCAACTGCCTAATGGCTGTCCTCTGCGCTCGGGAGGGTGAGGTCGCTTGGGGAGATGGGCGGATAGGGTCGGTAGCATGTACGACGGCAGTGGTGGAAAGGGAAAGAATACCTCAATCAACAACATACTCCACCCAAAATAAAACAAATCGCCTTACTCGGAAAAGCGAGAGGCAGGGAAGCTGCCTGCTACGCAATATCGCCGGCTCTGCTTGGACGAGTGGAGCCAATATCAGACACCATTTTCTTCTGGCGCACACTACTTTCACTCTACCGGACATGGGGCTTCCTCGTCCTCGACTTGTCCATTACTCCAATGCCCTCAGACGGGGCCCTGTAAAGCTGTCAGAATGCCTACCAAAACCTCCAAATCCGTGCCGCTCGAGCCCTCTTCCTACCCAAAAAAAACACCTCCGTGCATCCCTGAGCCCTGACGGCCTGCCTCGACGCGCCGTTTCATCCTGCTTCTTCATCGGCACCGCTTTCTGAAACAGACTACTCACGCCATCTGTGAAATCCCCGATGTCTCGCATATCTTGAAGGAGATGCAAATTTTTGCGGCGTCCAATCACATGCCAGGATCTCGCGTGATGGACGCGAAGGTAACCTTTTGCGCCTCTCATCTGGGGACTCCAAACTCAAAAATCGATATGGGATGTGCCTCCTGAAAATGGGATGTCCGAGACGTCGGGTACGCGCATTTCGCGTAGGAAGTGTTGAGGCGAAGTGTGCTCCTGAGTTATGCGCGTGTTGTCGCGTGATCTCGCTTGTCTCTTCAATTGTTGAATTGGACAGATTCTTTCCTCTGACCTGCACATCAAGCCCTCATGTTGGGTAGGATATTTGTCCAAAGACGGCAAAAGTGATATGCAATCGATCTCAACAATCTCTGACTGCACTAACACACATGATCGGTAGTACGATTCCCAATCCAGCAACACGTTCAGCCACGCTATCGAAGCATTCTTCTAGCTCAAACAGAGGAAGGCTGGAATCTATAACAATATACACCCACAAGCTTACGACCCAATCAACCTTGATGTTAATCAAATAATCTTCGACCCCGCCGGCTTGTTGAAATCCTTCACCTGGATATCCTGCCACATCATGACCCAGATCATCGCCGGCGCTATCGTCGCCGTGGCGGCAATACACATCAGTCTCTGACTATAGCCGTATGCATCGATGATGCCGTCACGTTCGGGCGTGCCAATGGCATGTTCAAGCTGGTTCGGCAGGGTGGACGCGATGTTTCCCAGAATCTCCGAGTCGGAAATACTGTCTGGCATCGTCTGTAGCAGTCTTTGTGGGAAGGTGTTGGTCCTTGAGAGAGTTCGTTAGCTGCATGTTTTTCAGATGTCCATACCAATTCATCACCACTCACCAAATAGCACCAGCAATCGCCTGCCCAACAGCACTACCAATCGCCCCAAACAACCCCAGCAGCGCAAGCACACTCGCCACCTTCTCCGGCCCAGCAACAGCCATAGCAGCCAACTGCTCGCAAATAACAAGCGTGCCGCCGCTGAACGCGATGAAAACCTGACACATAACCACATACCCAATATCCACGCCCGGCTGACGGAAGTGAATCATCAACCCCGTCCCCAGCATCTGCAACGGCACGCACACGAACGTGATCCACTTGAACCTCCCGCTCCAGCGCACCGCCACACCGATGACGAGGGAGAAAACGCAAGAGCCCACATTGTAAATGGCCCCCATGTACCCCGCCTCGGACTGGCTCAGCCCCCACACCACCTGCAGCAGGGGCAGGAAGTAGGAGTTCCAGCAGGAGAAGCTCATGAAGCGGCTGAAAGTGAGCAGACAGGCGCCGGCGATGGTGCGGTCGAATAGCATTTCGAAGGGCAGGAAGGGTTTGCGCGCGAGGAATTTCTCGTGCAGGGAGAAAGCGATCAAGCAGCAGGCCCCAATCGCGATCATGGCGATGATGTGCGGGCTGGCCCACGCTGCTTGCGCGCCGTTGGCGAGCGTCATGGGGAGTAGGAGGAGCGCCATGCCCGCGCATATTAGCAGGATGCCGAAGACTGTGCTTGTCTGTCAGCGTCAAGATCTACCAGAGACCGAGACTGAGATCTAGCGCTCAAGGCAAGGCAAAGACTCACAATCAAACTCAACAAGATAATGCATCACCGACTGCCCCCTCCACCGTCCACTAGCAACGCGACTCTCGACCAGAATCCCCTGCTTCCTCGCCAATTTCTGATTATGCAAAAATACCCACAGAAACGGCAAACTAATAACTGGCGTTATGATGGCGAACGCGCCGAACCCCCAGCGCCACCCCGGCCCTTCAACGAACCTCTGCGCCGCCGAGGGCCCCGCGAAAGCAGTGGCGATGTAGGGTGAGGTGGCGAAAGCGAAGAGCAGAGCGCGCCATTTCAGCGACGACGTGTCCGCGATGAAGACGTCTTGGCAGAAGGTTATGCCGTTGACCCCGACCCAGTAGAAGACGTAGGAGGCAGCATAGAGGGTGACGCCGTTAGTAGCAGCCATCATTACGAGTCCTGTGGTAGGGACTTGTATTAGTCGTCGATCCTGGTCGGTCCGGGTTTTGATTGGGTCTTGAACGCACCGATGGTCAAGATGACAAGCATGAGAATGAACCCCTGCGGCCGTCCCCAGATCTCCATGAGTTTCGCGAGAGGCAGCTGGATCACGCCGGAGACGATGGTGGAGACCGTGCCGGTGATGGCGGTGAGTTCGAGCGCCATGAAGTCGCTCGTGACATATTGATCGTTGTTCCCGGCGATTTGTTGGAGGAGCGAGTTGGTGAAGTAGATAAGGAAGATCCTGATCGAATCCCATCAGTCAGTACCGTGTCGATATTGCTTAACGTTGGTTGATATGATGAACGCACAAAGCGTAAGCGACGAGAAGCGCTTTGTGGGACCACACGATGGTCGTTGCTCGGATTTTCTTCACGCCTTCGTCGGCGTCCGAGCTCACTTCTTCCGTGTCGCTGAGTTGTTCTTGGTTGAGCGTGGCGTTCGGTGCGGCTGCGTCGTTCAACGTTGGCGATTTGGATGACAATCCGTCCTTTTCTGTGACTTCATCTGCTTGTTGACTTCGCCCAAATAGCTTGCCGATTGCCATGGTTTAAGAAGGCAGAGGCAAATCTCGCAAAGAAGTATGAATAAAGAGACAGGATCTGATAAGATCTGGAGAGGTATACAGGGTGAAGGCGCGCAGAAACCGTTTCCATTTTTTGTTTTATAGAAAGCGACTTCGCCTGGCGCATCGGATCGATCATCGTTTGCCGTCTTCGCCTCTGCCCACGAGGGTCGTTCTTCGCATGGCCAAGCAGACCGTCGTAAGCCTAAGTTGTTCGAAACGACTTGTTTCTAGGCGACCCACGTCATGGGTTGGGAGGGCGTGTTGGGACATTTTTCTTTCCGTTCAAAGCTATCGCGTATGTTCGGACAAGTCTGATTGCCAGTAGCCATTGAGATCGAGTAGCCAGTGTCGTTGGGCATCATCCATACATGTAATGTGTAGTCAGTGACCTGTCGTTTGTTGGAAGAGCATTGGCGAAGTCTCATTGGCGACGATGAAGTGGACACCTTCGCCACACCTCCGCCAAGAATGGCATTGGCATTGCTTCCTTCAACCCATCCTTCGCCGTTAACGGTCTTCTCACTCTTCGACCTATTTTACCTGATTTGCGAACTGTATACCTTATTGAAGAATGGTGCTGCTGCCCAAGATTATTGCTGTTAATCAAGCGTATGTTGAACGCTAGTACTGTCACACTGCGCAATAATCCTACACACGCGATTGTCGCTGGAGCTCTCTTATCTCGCTCTGGGCTACCGACTGACCCCCTGGGGTTGAGCCTTCGCGATGGCACTGGTGAATTCCAGCCTGAATAGCAGTAAGAAGCAAGCATTTCGAAAAAAAAAAGCAAGAAGAACCGATACTGTGGAAGACGACGTTGGGACGGCGCACATCACGCCACTCGAACGATGAACAGATCATCCCTCGAAACCGACTTAGGGGCACTCGCCTTGTGAACCTTTGATAACATGTTCAGATGTGCCCAGGATGCTTCTCTTGGACCTACTAGGCTATCGCAACTTCCACACCCCAGAGCATTAAGAACATTCCAGCAGCATTCTCCGGACCTTGACACACAGAAATGACGAGCATACCGGTCCATCTGCTCCTTGAAGAGCATGGATTACATGTACCTACGTTTCTGGAATATTGCTCCTCAGTGGCGTCTAATGCAAGCCATCGGAATGGAGCTGTGACTAAGTTCGGCCCCTTCTGAGCAGGTAGCTGCACATGAGTTTCGAGCATGCAGTCGAGACTAAATAGCCGCGGTCTGCCTCACTGCGCTCTTTCATCGCACCTTCACCGCATGCTCATATGTGAGCTCGGCGGTACATGATTGAGACATCCATTCTAATATCGGCAGAACCTGGCCAGTGGAGGAGTGCTAATAGCAATACGATAGTATGCCGGTATCGTCGAAGGTATTGGATGGCGGCGTAAGCACGCGATATCCTTGCCGAACAGGCCATATGCCCATGATAAGAGGTTCGGAACATTCTATGCCCTGGACAAGGACTATGCTGCATTTTCGCCTAAAGATCCACCATGATGACACACCTTATCTAAAGATAATATCATCGCCCCGGAGGATTCGCATGCCGCCTTTATGGTGGTGCCCCTTAAACTTGTCTGAATCGGGCCGCCCAGGATACCTGCATCACTCTGCCAGTGATGACAACATCGTAACAGGCCTAGGTCGGACACAGAATCGGATAACGGCATGAAATACGTCGGACGCGCCACCGAGAGAAGAAAGAACGCCTCTAGTGATGTGGCCCTGGACATTCTTTGCAGGCCAAGGCAATCCGCATTCCTGGGTCTCACCGTTTCTTTGGAAATTTTGTCAGTGGAGATTAACAGGTGCATGGTTACCTACATGTGATCATAGGCAAGAGATCTACGGTGAGGCGCTTACCTGATGGAAGAGCTGATGAGGAGATCCAGGGTCAGAGGTACGCGAAGCCAGCAAACAATATGATATTAATACCAACAGATTCATGCTTCTTCTCCATCCGGAAGCGACCCACCGGTCAAGAGAACCAACTTTGTGTCGGCGGGCACTTGACCCGGGAGACACATGTGCGAATTTATTGTATGCGCGCCTCTGAAATGGGGAAGATATATCCCATCAGCTTCGCGCCATCTGTGCAGCGACAAGCAAGATACGATGTCAAGGATCTCTCACTCATCCCTTGCGTCAACCAACCCTTTCGGTCGCTCATTGCAATTGGTCCAAAGAATCCTGTGGCCCTCGAACTGAACCAACCAACTCACTTCACTCCCATGAATGGTGTGTGTTGCACGACACCTCGTATGCATCTATGAGTTACATGACAGCGGTCGTCCGCTCGTGCCCTTCGGCCCTAGGTTGCACAGCATTCACGGCTCGTTGGGCCATGTGAACAAAAAAATCCCACGCGGTCACGCCTGCACGGGCACACCGAGCGAGGACGATCTTTTTTTTCGAGGCAACGACCGACTGCAGCACTAGGGGGGACCTCCGATACCTTCGAAACCTGGTATGTAATCATGCCACAAGCGCCCATCTTACAATGTGTTTGCGATGTGTCACTTTTCCAGAACACCTCCCCGCCCGTTTTCCTTAGCCGCCCGAGCACGCCTTGGATAAAGCCGCTCGAATGAACGTTACCAACGAGAATTTTGACTTCACCGGCGGATGGCAAGAGGACCTATTCGCCGACACGACAACAACTTATCTGGACAGTCCTTATCAGAACGTCTCGGGCGGTCAGTTCGATACAGTCGGTCTCTACCAGGAGCCAGGTTCTGTATCTTCACCGGATGGCTGGCTTACGGCACATTCTCCATGGCTGCAACACGACAGCGGCAGCATGTACGGCGGGTCATCGACTGCAGTTGTGGAGTATAATCACTCATTCCCGTCGTGCACAACAGCTCAAGGTCCTGTATACGACGGCATGCTGAACGAGCTCTCCGATGTCGACCAGAGCACTTCCCATTCTTCTTTCTCCGAATCCGACATAGACCAACTCTACATTTCCCACAGAACCAACGCTCAGACACGAGGCCTCCGGCCCCCACCAACATCATCCCCCATCAACGGGGACTATCAACGCCACTCCCTCCCCTCAACCTCCCAACCCTCCCGCCACGACCTCCAAACCCACGGCCTCAGCCTCGAACACCTCACCCCCTCAACCACCCCCTCCCAACCAACCCGCCTCCACATCCCCCCACAAACCCACAACACCACGCCCAACGACCCCCTCCACCCGCGCCAACAACCCCCCCGCTGGATCGACGACCTGTACACGCCGACTTACGTGCGCGGCGACGGCTCCAACCGCGCCGGCTGGTGCGGGCACTGCGCTTCGTGGCTGACCCTCAAGGACAGCGCGTATTGGTACCACATGCACTTCGCGCACGGCATCAGCTGCGCCACGGGAGCGTACCTGCCAAACCCGGTGCGCCTGCGGCCGACGGCGGGGGCGGCGCGCGGCGTGGGAGATGCGGAGGCGTTGTGTAGAGGTTGCTCGAGGTGGGTGCTTGTTGTTATGGGCGAGAAGGGCCGGACGGCTTGGTTTAGGCATGCGTATCGTTGCTTGCTGAAGCCGCCGCAGGCGAGGGAGAGGAGGAGGGGGAAGAGCGCTTCACCTAGGAAGGTCGCGGCTAGGCCGGTGTTGGGCGGCGATGCTGGGTCGCCGTGATGTTGTTGTTCTGGGGTGAAGTTCGATTTCGGAGGTTTGGATGGCCGGATGTCGAGCAGTCTTTGTGGATGTGCATTTGCTCGGCACAGGCCAGGCGTGTTTCTGTGAAAGTGTTCTATTCAAATTCACTGATGTTTTGGGCTTCTCTTTCCGAGCTCTTTTGCACGCGTTGATTGGCCGTTCAGCGAAGGCGCAGGGAAATGGAGTTCCTTCGTTAGGGGAGACGATCGATGCCTGGGTCGTTGGTTCTGCGTTCTTTGCTCGCTGATGACACCTTTGAACTGCGTTGCGCGAATAATGAGAGTAAACGATCTGAATTATATCTGAGTTTAACTCACCTCTTCGACTCACGTCTTGACCCAACGATATGTGCGCAGAAATGGAGGTCAGGCCTGTCTCATGTGTTTTACTATTAGCTACGCTCATATGGAAACCATAGTGAATCATGAAGTCAAAAGTAGAATACACGTTTTAGAAGGTGTAAAGCTATGCATTCGCTTGCGCTAATATACAAACAGTACTCGAGTGTTATACTTGTTATTGTCATTCCAAAACCAGGGAAGTCTCAATCTCAACCAATCCAAGACGGTTAGAATCCAACGCCCCTTGACCCAGACCGTCCAGTTTTCCACCCATAACCATACCATATTGACGCCATCGTTACAAAAACAGACAAGAAAGAAGTAGAAGAAAAGTTACGAAAAGTTACGCGGTGGAAAGCCGTTGATGCGCGCTCAAGGGAGACGCGAAACCCCAACTGAAGCGCATTAGGTGTGTGCCGTCATGAAAAGGGGTTCAGCCACGACGCTTCGGCTTGGACAATTCAGCCAGCCTGGCCATACTGATGGAAGTGGCCGGCTTCTTCTTCTCCTCCTTTGGAGCAGGAGGAGGGACGGGGGCAGACTTGGCCTTGGCTTTGGGCTTGACGCCGAGAGTGGGCATTCTCGAAGAGGTAGGCTTAGGAGCAGCTTTAGGAACAGGCTTTGGCGCATTCCTGCTCGTCTTCGGCTCCGACTTGACGCGCTTGGAGGGTCGGCTCTCGTTCTCCTCTTCGGCCTCCTCAGTCGCGCCACCGTTCTCCTTGTCGGAAGTGCTGGTAGGCTCCGCAGAGTTGGCAGCAGCGCTGTTCTCAAATGCAAATTTGCGCTTTTTGCTGCCGCCAGTGACGGTTGGAGAACGCTCAGCTGGATTGGCGTTGATTTTGTTCTCAAAATCGAACTTGCGCTTTTTCTGGCTCGCTGCAATACCGGAAGGCACGATGTCTGGCTCGGCAGATACATGGCGAATGGTAGAAGGACGCTTCTCGGATGCCGGCGGCGCTAGAGAAGACGGGCCAAAAACGATTCCGTCACCAGCACGGAATGTGAAGTCGCCCGGTGCAATGGTCTGGCGGCGACGCTCCAGGGTAGGCTCGGCGACCGGACTCATGATGGTAGGAAGCGAAGGGTAGTTGGTGGTGGTGGGGGCCTCGGTATCGAGCGGGGCATCCACGTCTTGAGGTGAAGCATCATCCGAAGGCGTGGCGCTCTTAGTCGCTTCGCGAGCGATGGTAGAGGAAGAGAAGTCAACGTGCTTGCGTACAGGAGCGGTCGCTGGAGGTGGACCTGGGAGCTTGGAACCACCACCAAACTTCGGGGGTGTTGCAAAGTGTGTGCCGGCAGCAATCTTGCTCGGGTCATCAGAGTAGAGGCGCTGAGGAGTGCGAAGAATGGATTTGATAGGCGAAGAGCGGAGCAAATTGAAGCGACCGATGAGACTGTTGCCTGTGCTTTTGACGGCGGATTGGGAGACTGCAGGTGCAAATGGGTTTTGATCGTGTGCGGCCTTGGAGGGGGACTTGGACAGGAAAGGGACCTTGGTCTGCTTTCCAGCATCCTCTTCGATTTCTGGTCCTTTAGATCTAGACATCTTGAGCGGACTGCGAGAGAGGAGAGGCGCCTGGGGTTCTTTCTTCTGCGGAGATGGGCTGGCATCTTGGTCAGGACGCAGAGGCTTATGCACGCCAACCTTTGCGGGCGTGCGGGCGAGGGAAGCGTCCATCATGGGCTGCGCTTTATTATCTCCAGTCGGCTTGTCCGCAGTGTTGGGCGTAGTGTTGCCGTGCGACGTGGCGCCGGCCTTACTTGGCGACTTCGCCAGCAATGGCGTTTCAGCCTTCGGACTGCTCTTGCTCGACTCAGCGAGATTTGATTTTGAAGGTGACTTGGCGAGGCTCAGACCAGGAATCTTGCTGGTCGCTTTGCCCGATTTGACACTGGCAGCGCGGGCGAGAGATGATTGTGTGGGAGTTGACAGGTGATCTAGGTTCGGATAAGTCGGCTGTGCGCGCGAGTCTTTGATGTGCTGTGGTGTGCTTGGGTGTGCCTTCTCGCTGTCACTGCTTGCGGGACGCGTGTTTGAAACGTCGTGGTTGTCGGCACGCTTGACGCGTTTTGCAGGAGAGCCATCTCCACTAGGGTCATCGCGGAGATTCTTCATTGAGGGAGCGCGACGCAGCTGGCTCCCAGGCTGTGTGAGGTTCGACTTGGACGTAGTGCGCGGGAGGGTTCTGGACGGTGTCGCCTCGATGTTGTCCAGATCGGCCTTTGACTGGGTCCTCTTGAGAGACTTGCTCGGAGTCTGCGCAGGAACCTTTGACTCTGCGGCCGTAGCCAGCCTAGTGGGATCCTTGCGGTATGCAGAAGCGTGGCCAGCGATCGAATCCATCTTGTTGAATGCGGCCTCGTGTAGCTCACTGAACCTGCTCTTCTTGCCCTTGGGTTGTGCGAACTTGCGGCCGAGCGCCTCTCCAGCCAGCTGTACAGCTTCACCCTCACTCTTCATTTGCCCTTTGATAAGGAGCGCTTCTGCGCGCTTCTCCTCCATCATCTTCTTTGCTTCAGGGGACAATTCCAGTGATTGTTCGCGGCGGAACGTGAATGGGAACTCGGGAGATTTGAATGCATGCTCCTTCTTCGTAGTGCGTGAAGGAGTGGACTGAATTTCAGCGATCTTGCTGTTCTTCTTTGGTGGTTCGGTCGCAGGAGGCATGTTGGAAAAGCCTAGCCAACGCGCCTCATCGCGAGGCTTTGCGGTGGATTGGTGAAGTAGCTTCGGGTGCATTTCTTCAGTAGACGCCTCTGGCGGCGCTGTGGTCTTGGGAGTCGCATCCTTTGGAGGCTCGACAGTTCTGACACGCTTTGACGGGACGGTTGGGGTTTCTTGTTCTTTGGGAGAGCCTGGGAAAGCGCCGGGCATCTCATCGTTCTCGTTGAGAGCGGCGAGTTTGGCCGGCACGGTACGTGGAACGCGCGCAGACGGCGTCTCGTGAGAGAGCGAAACTCTCTTGACGGGCTATAGAGTGATCAGCAGATGATAAATGATCAGGTATCAAGTAAACATACCTGCGGCGTGGCAGAGTTCCTGCTCGAGAGTCTTGTTGAACGGCGAGCCATGTTGAGGCTTTGATGCGTGCTCAGACGCCTTGTAAGAGAAAGTGTGCGCTGGAGTATGTAGGCAGAATGAAACAATTTGGCAGGATGCCAGTAGCGTAGAGGAATGGGAACGGGGTCTGGTTAGTCTGGTCGGTGCATTGACACGAGTGGATGTGTTTCAATTTGCGTCTGACGTCGAGCTTGGGGACGCTTGGATGTAAACAAAACACTCGACAAGCTCGCGGGTCTCTCCCCGCGTTTTTTCCAGGCAACAAAAGTGATGCCTTATCTGTCTTGTCTTTCATCTGGACTTGAGTTGTTTTTTTTTTTTTTTTAGCTGATGGACAAGTATAGTGCTGTCATTCCATATACGTCGCCGGCATAGCTGCATGCGTGCTACCATACCAGTGACAAAAATGTAAAAGGGTATCATCACCTTCTGGAGATGCTGTTCAAGTCTAGTCCTACCCGGGATCGAACCGGGGTTGTCGGAATATTGAAGTCTTCAAAATCCGAAGTGCTGCCCCTACACCATAGAACTTGATGAGGATTGATGGCGTCATTTGGTGGTTCAACGTATATAATGCTCAACATTGCCGCTGGCATCATCGCCGTAGAAATGATGGTTCTGAATGTGCTCGTCTAATCATACTCATCTTCAACTCCGGAGGAGCGTACTATACATGTCGTACAGAGCACGTATCTAAAAGATGGACTGTGGCTTTTTATCTTCCAGATCTGGGTTTGCCATTGCGGTGAAGGACGATCAGACACAGTCCAGAGTTCAGCTCGAAGCGAAGTCGCTTGCATGTAGATATGTTGGAGCTGGAGCGATCCAAAGAAGGTTCCACCATAGCTGAAAACATACAAACACATACTCAACCATAGCGATAATTTCTGAGAATATACTTCTGCGGTATTGAAGCTACCTCTGCGTTGTCATGTTACATACTGATTTACCATATTACGTGTGCTAATTTTATTAGGCCGTCGAGCAGCTGTTGCGTTCTCCCCATTCTCGAAAACCACGGCGCCTGGAAATCCGAAAATCCATCCATCAAACCCACCGACAGCGAAAATGCGAGCAAGCATGTTCGCGATAGGGTTTCGTATAGTTTTACAACGATCACTTGCGGACTCTCTCCAGATAGGCCGTGAGCCACTCCTCCTCTCCATTTTCGAAGACGCGCTTGGCGGGCTCCTGTGCAGAGATTAGTATGCTGTATTGCACAGACGCATCGATGATGGGGACTACTCACCAAATCCATGTAGTGGGTATCGCTGAACCAGCAACTATCCGAATAACAGCCTTTACCGCCGAACTTGCAGTGATGTCCGAACGTGCAGTCGACGTCACGGCACGACTGACGAGCTGCGCATGTGATGGAGCGCGCCTTATGCTTCATCACTAGAATCTCGCCCGGGCTCAGGCGCTCGCCGTGGATGTAGTCGCAATACTCGCCGGTCGGACAGTGGCCGGTGAGATGATAGTTGTTGCAGCATTTGCCTTGTTCCTTGGTGCGGGCGAGGAAACGCTTCTCGGCGCCTAGGTCGGGACGCGGCAGAGGTGCGTCGAGCCTCTCGTCGTCGGCATTGAGGACGACGTGGCGACGTGGTGCAACTTTTTTCGGCGCGATGTCGATATTCTTGGGTCCACTAGATTTGCCAACTGTAGCCCACGAATTGGAGTCTGTCGAAGCCTGCACAGGGCTTGGGCTCTTAGGCTTTGAGCTGTCTTTTGTGGCAATCGTGCCTATCGGTGGGAAAGCAGATGTTGAAGCTTGTACGCTAGAAGCGGTTCGCACAGGTAGCGACCTGGGTGCGGGCGAGGTAACGGGAGCTATGCTGGGCCTGTTGGGTAGATTTGTGTCACGGAAGACATCTGGGAACTTTACTCTCTTGAAACCCAGAGCTGCGAAGCCTGGCTCCGCAGGGGTAGTTTCGACAAGGGAGATGCGAGTTGATGTGGATTGGTCGCGCTTGAAAGGCTCAAGGACGGGGAGATAGCCGTTGTCGTGGCATGGCCCAAAGAAGATATGCTTGCACTGGGGCATCGGTAGAAACAGACGGAGTGTCTCTCGGATCTTGTGGTCGGCTCGCTCCTTGCCATTGCCGACGTCTATGAAGTTGAAAAGAGGGTGAGCGAGTCCAAAAGCTCGCCCGAAAGCCGAAAGCTCGTTGGGATTATCAATGATGCCGCATGCCTGGAGTTTCGTGCCTAGGCCTTGCGCATTAAGCACCACGTTGACGACAATATTCCAGTCGGATACGTGCGCTTCCGGATAAAGTTGACTGAGTTGCGTCTTGAGGCCTGCGTGCAGGAGCGAAGCGGCCTCGGCGCCTCCGTCTTTTCCTTGAGCATAGAGATAATTGTCAAACTGCGAAGGGTCCTTAGGATGACGTTTGATTTGCCACATCGAGAAGTTTTCAAGAACTTACTATAGCGCCATCACCGTCCAGGAGGACCATGGCAAACGGATTACTCCCCTTCGATCACGATGCATGTCAACTTCAGAGATCACCTGCCGTGACAAGTGATGTACGCGCTTACCGACGCCTGACGCAAACTCATAAGTTCAGACTCGCGAACTTTAGCAGCATTGTACCAAATACGGCGCGACTCAACTTCATTCTCGAAGTCGCCGCACTTTTCCTGGTAACGGGTCTGCAATTCCTGGTACTTCTGGACGAGGTCGGCGACGAAAGCTTCGCGCTCTCTATCGGACTGACGAAACGCCTCGAAGCGTTCTAAAAGGGCCGTAGACGGGGTTGAGTGGTCGTGCCCGTTCATCGTGACTACTGCCGGTGCTGCCCTCGCGGCCGCCAGTTGGTGCAGATGTCGTCTTCAACAGAGCGAGAGTTTAGATGATCGAAAGCCAAATAAACGGTAATAGGGAGTGTCTAAGACCAAAAGAAGGAATTGGTAAACTTAACCCGCGTTTGCTGGTGGAGAGATGCGCGCGCTGGCGAAGCTGCTAGCTTCGGTGGTTGCAGCTCCCTGCGCTTTCTACTTTGCCTGGGGCTAGATCCCAGGCTGAACTTCAGTGAATGCAGGCCTCGCTAAGGCAACAACACAAAAGCCACTTGAAAGCGTGGCGCCGGTCAGCGCGTACAGAATACATATGCGCTTCGCTCTGCAGATACATGCACGCAACCTACCATACTCTGTTCTCGTTGGCTTGTGGATAACCGGTGGGACGACCGCGGGCTGCGGCCCAAATGTCGTGGCCAAAGATCATTGTAAGGAAGAACGAAATACCTACAATCTGGTACTGGTGTCCCTCACTGCATTACTGCATGAGCTGATCGATGCTGCGCACCTCAGCATCTGTTGCT
Organism: Cladosporium sp. IMV 00045; assembly: GCA_001931905.2. Lineage (NCBI taxonomy): Eukaryota > Fungi > Ascomycota > Dothideomycetes > Cladosporiales > Cladosporiaceae > Cladosporium > Cladosporium sp. IMV 00045. The sequence continues at coordinate 2,248 of MSJI02000724.1, read as the reverse complement.
GTGAAACACTCACCGGCACGTTCGAACTCACACGCCAGAAGTGCACATCCCAAGGCATCTCAGGTTGACACTTACTCCCGTCTTGTTCTCTACCTGTTCTCTTTAAAGAAAGCCATTCAGGTGTATGTAATCCAAGTGGATGTGGATTGATACGGAATGCATCATTCGATGGGTATCACAGCGGTTCATGCATGTGCGTCCCAATGTATGACAAGCGGTGCCGCCCACCGACGGGATTCCCGGCGACATCTCAGCCTCCGTACACAACGCCTATCTTTGTATACATGTATAACTCTACACGAGCTATAGCTCTCAGAAACCTTCCAAACCGCTCACGCAGCACGCTTTTCAGCCTCCGCCAGCTTCTTCGCCTTTGCAGCCTTCTCCCGCTTGCCCAGCTCGGCTTCGATTCCGATGCCACCAAACACACAGGCAACACCGACCCATTGCATGCCACCGAGGCTGTGTCCGAACCAGACGACCGAGATGATCATGGTCAGCATTTTCCTTGTGACGGTGACAGTGACCAAGAACAAAGAGCCGAAAATGGAAAGCGTGTAGACTGGTGAATAGATTGTCAGCAGAGATACGGATATCAGCCGGGGGCGAAGATGCACTCACAGATGAACAATTGGCCGACGGCACCGCAAACAGCGAAACCAAGAATGTCGTAGGCGACGCTAGGGTGCTTTTCAATGAACGCAAGAGCACCGTACAACTCGCCAGCATTCTTTCCAATGCCCATGCCGACGTACGCGCCAATCCCCGTTTGCGCGATGTAGGGCGAGAGCAAGAGGAACGCGCCAGTGAAAAGAGTCTGCATGAAGTTGAGGGCACACATCATCTGCTGGCCAGAATAGGGCTTGAAGGTCGCATTGATATCGTCCTGGGTGGAGTTTGTGAGACCGTCGAAGAGGAGGTTGATACCAAGAAGCATCAGTCCGTAAGTTGAGTTTCCGCTCTGGCTTCCCTTCTTCTTCGAGCCGGCCGGCTGGTGGAGGGTGAAGATTGCCACGCCGGCAGTCACGAGAGCAACCACGGCATACTTGTAGAAAGGATATTTGCGGCGGTAAAGCGTCACGTGCAGGAACATGACAGGCAGGAGCTTGCATGATTTGGCGAGAATGAAGGTGATATAGTCCACGTGTGCAAGACTCGCATATCCGAACGGCGAGGAGAGAGACGAGGTAAGAGACACCAGCGCCAAGGGACCGAATATCTTTGTCGAGGGAAAGATGGGCTTGTCAGTCGCGGACGTCCTCGTTTGGTAGGTGTAGATCCAGCCTAAGATTGCGGCAAAGAATGACTGGACGGTGTTGACCACGACGGGGAATCTGAAGACCTCTGGGTTTGTCTCGGTGCCATAGTTTGTTGTCGTGATTCTCTCCTGAAGAACACCCCAAGTTAAGAAAGCGGCATAAATTCCAGAGACGCAGATAACCAGATCTCTAATGTTGCTGCCAGATTTTTGATTGTTGGCTTTGGTGATGCCGGCTTGGTCTTTGCTTGCTTTCAAGATGCCGTCCACGGGTTCGGGGATTTTGCCATTGACATTTCGTTGGCGCACGCTGCCGTTTGAGACCATGTCTCTTAAGGGCCTCTTATGATCGCGTTATGGGGAGACTTTTGAGCAAACGGATATGCAGTGGCAAAGTAGAATGAGTGAAAGTGCAAGGTATGAAGTCTCAGGGTGGAAGAAAGAAGACGTTCAATTGATTATAATTTTAGGCCGATCGCAAGTTGTCCCCTACTACCTCCTAGAAACGTCGTGCGACAGCCAGCGCGTCTATTGGCCAGCTTTCATGGCGTGCTTTTCATCACTGAGCCCCTTACTATTAGCTATCGACACAGCAATGAAAAGAAGAGTAATCCACAAGAGACACGAATGTTGTGAGGCATATATTTCTGTCTGATTGTGAGGAATTCAATGCACTGCTAAACAAGAAAAGGAATGGAGCGATAGGCTCCAGTAATTGTGGTATCTCTGCTCCTGCCCCCTATCACCTCAGTAATCACGCAGCCGAGCCATTGCATATACCATGATAGCTATGCACATCATGCAACGCTAGAACGCCGCAGCAAGTGTACAATATGGATGCATCTAGAAAGTCTCCTCCTCTGCCGCAAACTCGCCATCCGCGTCTTGGGGTATCTCGAAGCCCTCCTGATAAATCTGTTAGCCATGCGCTCGTACCAAAGTTAGGTATGTTTAGTAGATCACTCACTTCAGTGGAGTACAGAATCGTCT